>JAPYZO010003313.1:0-23127 GCA_030522905.1 Torymus flavipes
TTTTTTTTTTTTTTTTTTTTTTTGGAAGGAGGGTGCAGGTGAGGATGAGGTGCTGGTATTATGATTTCGCTTTCTTTCGTATTTGCATAATGAAAGATTTTGTATTTTTTTACCCACTCCCCCTTTTCCTCTCCCTCAATCTCGGATCTCACATACAACTGCAGCACGCTCGCAAAACAGAGGCTCGCGAGTGTAAAAACGCTCGGAACCAGAAGAGTGTGTTTTTTTCTTACTCTCCTCGGGCACGCGACGCACCTAATCTTGCCATCTGAAACTTTTTTCGCTCTTGATCATAATAATTCGTCTTCCGCGCGGAAATGCATCACCCACGCGCTGACTCCCCCTACTTCCTCGGTTATATATAAAATTCATCCAAGTCTTCTGGGTCGTCGCGTGCTGTCGCCGGAGCGGAAAGCCGGGATATGACCGAGTTTCGAAACGTCGGAGTTGAACTTGTTTTCTCGATTGGTGAGTCGTTTCGGATAATTGAAAAAGTGTTTTCAGAGAAAATTGTTGATGAGAATGTGCGAATTTAGAAATTTTAGAAAAGTGGTTACTGTTAAGTTACTGTTAAGTTACTGCTAGAAGAAAAGAAATTACGTGACGACAGCAGGTTTTGTTTAGTATAGTAGTGAATTTTCGATTGTTTTAACAAAATTCGCGGTATTTATGGGAAATTTATTTTGGAGATGATATTGATTCAATAATAAGGAATTAAAGTTTTGAAATTTTCTCTTTTGGATTATATAAAAAATCAAAGCTTTTATAGGATCATAATTACTGTAGAGGCATTATAGAATATAATGAAGCACATAGCTTAAAAAAATTTAGTAAATTTAACGCTTTGATCAGACCTTAATTAATTTACTGAATCAGAAACACCGCAGTTAAGGCTCAAAACGACTTTTTTTCTTAGTGTTTTTAATATCATTTAACGGACTAAAAACATAATTTACTTGACTGAAGACCTCCCTTGTCAAAAAATATTAAACGACGTGTTTGTACTTGATACACTTTCTGTATATAATTATTTAAACAAACAGTATGATCGCGTGGCGGACTTTTTATCAACATTAACAGTAAACACAAACTCGCACGTTCAGGAAACTGATTAATTGCAACTATTTAATAAACGCAAATACTTGACCTAGTTATGTAAATACTTAATTTTTTAAGCTACGTAACCGCAAACACTCGCTTAAATTACCATCGTTACGTAATAGAAAGGAAAAAAAAATACACTCGCTAATTTTCGTTAACACGAAACGCGACGAATCATATCGGCAACGTAATTATTCAAAATTCCTGGTTTTCTAAAAGAAAAAAAAAGACCGTAAATTTCTGTTCGCGTCACGCATACATTTGCGTGAATTATATTCTCATAATTTTATAGCATTTCTAAAATATAAAATGACCCTATAGCGTCGCATAAATTCCTTTAAGTGTATCGATATTCGAATACCCGCAGAGTATATCATAACTTTTGTCATGCATCAAAAAATATGTATTGAAAGAAATCACCGATGATTGCGAATAACCGCGAGAAAAAAATATGCGCCTTCCGAAACTATGTTACCACACACCAGCAACAATTATATACACGTAAAACTTGGTGCACAAAAGGAACACATCCCGAAGTCCAGTCATCATCCACCGTTATACAAAGAAGCAGAAATTACTGGTGCTCGTATAGCTTGCGTAATAACGAAAACAGCAATAAGTGTAGCAAACAATAAATTACCGGGAAAGAAAAGTCATAAAGAGGAAGAATAACAGGCGCGCGTGTGTGCGCGTCCGCTGCAGAATTTATTGCAAGAACCTTTGAGCTACACATGTCGACTGTGGACTTCAACGATGAAATATATACGCGCGAATCGATGCATAAAAGAGGAGGAAAGAAAAAGGTGATGCGAACTGAAAGGTGTGCAGGACATTCCGTAATAGTACCGTAAACATATTGTGTCATAGTGATGTAAAAAATTATTGTTAAATATTGACGCACGAATAGGTTTAATCTATACTTCAATCAATGTACAGGATACGTATATTATGAAACTTATGTAAGTTTTTGTTTAATTTTATTCTTGTTGAAATTAAAAAGATAACGTAAGCCTCTGGTGCTAGAAAATGTCGCTAATTTAATAAGAAAAAAAAAGAAGAATCATAATTCATAAAGATAATATATTTTAAGCTATACTTAATAAATCTTTATACTTATTTTCTCAGACTACGCAATTTACACTCACCGATGACATAGACCGCTGCATATACCTTTACAATAACAAATTTAGCTCAATATACTTAATTATATAATAAAACAATAAAATATTGCGTGTTACAAAAATATCACAAGCACACATTATAATAACCATATAGGAAACCATCCTATAACGTTCTCACCTCCCCACGCAGCCTCAAAACAATAAGCAAACCCCTTCCGCAGCAGAGCGCAGGCGCGCGCGCAACTTCAAACGCCGTAGTTCCCGCGCTGCTGCTGCACCCGCGTGCGTGCCATGCACCTCCGCTTCTCCTTCCTCTTCGCACTGCGCGTGAGCCAAGCAAGAAAGAGAACCGTGTATAATACTCATACTACTACCTACTTCTACTATATGGAAAGGCTGCTGCACACACATTTGCTTCTACTCTAGCCTCTCTCGCGGGCGCGAGCGCGCGTGTCTTGTCCCCGTGGCCCGCTTCTCTCCTCTCTCTCTCTCTCTTTCCCCAGCAGCACGAAGGGCCGCGGCGGCAGTCTTCCTCGCGCCGTCGTACGCGTCGCTTCTCCGGAACTGTCAGTCATACGTTTCCAAGTGTGTGTGTACACCTTCTGTACGCGCCTCTCTCTCTTTGTTTACAGCGCGTGTGTATATAGTGCGCGCTGCACGGGTGTATGGATACCGAAGTACCTAACAGTGGCCGGAGGATATTATATATGCGTAATTTATACAGATCGAGCGGGCGAAGGGATCGCTGGGCCGCTTTGTAGGTTAGATTGTGTACGCCCGCGCGTTCTAGATTCTTCGGAAGTGTGTGTGTGTGTTCGCTCGTGTGTGCATGTAAGTGTCTGTGGATATACCCATACAGGCGATCTGGCTTTTCCGGGAGAAAATAGTGCAGTTATATATCTGGCACGAGACGAGGGAAGCCGAGATTCTCAGGTAACGTTGCACACTCCGTTGTTTACGTTTTTGCACACGACATGCGTCCTTCGCAGTGATTAGTAATAATGTTATTATCGTAACGTTGAATTAACATTCCGGGACAACGTTCCGGACTCGAACTTTGCAGTGTCGATTTGAATGAGTGTGTTTCGAAAAGCGGGTGTTCAAAAAGGTTGCCAATTGTAAACTTATATATAAGTACGTGTGCAATGCAAATGCACGGAAGCGCTGACAAAGTCCGCGTGTATTAGAAAGTTCGTTAAACTTTCTACCTAATACGGGCTCTCGTGCGCGCGTGTATTGAAGCGGCTATCAATTAACAGTTGAGAGAGTTCACTGCTCTCCTAGATCAACGCTCGTTAGATCAATCGTGAATTAGACGCTAACACGGTTATAGACGCGGCGATAGAGCCACTTGACAATGCATGCGTGTACGTGTGTGTGTGTAGCTAAGTATATACGATACAATGGAAAGAAAAGCCTTTTTGTTCATACCCGCGTGAGAGAGGAAAAAAAAATTTTGATTCCAGAATTCCAGTGACACACGGAGAGTATAATTATAGAATCTTTCAACGCGCGCGACGACGACGAACGGAATTAAAATCTTTTGTCGAGACTTTTGCGCGCGATGTTGTTATACTTGATTTCGCGAGAGGCTGCTCTCTTTTGTGTGTTGACATAATTAATAAGCAGCAGGCGGGCGAATGATTTTTCTTGGTTAAACATGAAAATATTTACTCTCGCGCTGTGAAAATACGTGCACGTAAATGGGGAAAGAATTGACGACAATGCTTCGCAATTTCGTCTGCGTTTGTTTTGAAATTTTTATGGCGGGTAAAGAAAGTCTCGTTGAACAAGGAAAAAGGGGATGTGTACTGATTGATATGCTGAAACAAGCTTGGGAGGGGATTTTGTTATTACGCTTGAGAAACTGTTTGTGTACTGCATCACCGACGCGTCACCGGCGTTATCACTGATAAAAAATTCGGAAATAACATTAATAATTACACCACCAAAATTTGTGACACACCCAACAGATCACAATGATGACCTAAAATTCACAAATTATCGCTAAACAACTGCCTGAATCAACCGCAAAACTATTTTACTCCAATCCTAAAATTTCGATAAAACACTCGATTCCTCACAAAAACGCATTCTCATCTTAAATACAATGCAAAACGCGCACGCGTCATTTTCCGCTTCTTACGTGACTAGGGCCACGTAGTAATCTCTGAAAAAAAGTTGAAGACGAGATGGTATAGCCAGTTCCTAGGAGTGCGTGACGCAGATGCCGCCCCTCTTCTCCCGGCCCCTGCTTTATGGCCCTTTCGCTTCCGGAGGCCCGACGAGACACTTATGACTGAGAAAGAAACGTGTAGAGACAAAAACTGTGGGCCCTTTTACAAGCGCGGAAAGTTTCGGGCTGCGTGACATCAAGAGGACGGTGATGATGAAAATTTATCGGAGTTTTTAGAGAAACTTTTATTCTTTAACTGTTCAATGGTGGAATTACTCGTCTCTTTGTAAATGAAAATATAGTTGAATGTTCTAATTGATGTTTCAATTATTACGAAGATAGAACAATGTATAACAGGACCTTAATAAGCACTTTTGAAATGACAATCTTTTCACTTTTTATCACTGGAGTAACGGAATAAATAACGCTACTCCGAACAACGTTGTTAATTTTGTCATCGTGAAACCTTAATTCACGAAATATCAAGTACAAAGTCATTTTTCACGGCCTGACGCCGTTGAAATTCATGGTATTTCCAGAGGTATCTTAATTTCGGTACTGCGCATACATTTTTCATACCTCTCTATATTTTAACATATAATACCGTTCATTCAAGTTTGAAAAGATATGGTTCCAATTTTAATGAAATTGTATTCATGTTTCTCGCGGGATCGAAAGAATGCAATTGCAAATGCGTTATACCTTCTAATTTTAATAGTCTTACGAGTTATGTAATGACACAGTTGTAACCTTGATCTATTTATCAGCTTTTAATTGAATTTCAAACATTAAGCACACGGCCGGTTCTCTCGCTTACTTAAATTTTATTATAAACATTCTCTTTCTATTTGTTTGACAAATTCTTCATTCTCATCAAATATTTATTAGTACTCGCAAATAATCCCCTTTGCCAATGAGTCTGAAGTATGCAGCGTTGGAGTGCGACGAAATGAAAAAAAAATTTATCTTGTATTGCTTCATGGTTATACTAATTAATATTAATTATTCCTTGTGCATGAGATTTCCATTGTTTAATAACTTTAATTTATTGCAAGAAATTATTGTAGCACTTTAGTAAAGCAAACTTCAGACCCATCTTTGCCATCGCAAAACAAATATAAACATAGACAGTACCATTAAATTGCAATATCTAAATTGCCAACTTGAACACTCTCCCACGCTACAACTCTATATTCACCTACTTCTCACACGAGACCTCATTCTCTCTCTCTCTATTGTATACCTTCCAGCCTCGACGCTGCTGACGCTCTGCAGCCCGCGACCCAGAACATGACACCCCAGCGAGCCGACCGTCGCTGAATTATCCCACCACTACCAGCGGTGTGACCACGACCCTGACCTAACAGACGACGAGTCTTCATCCCCTGGCAGTATTGCAGACCCCACAAGTGCCAGGATGAAGTCGACGAACGAGGAGGGCACCGTGGAGGCGCAGGAGCGCTACGACGAGTTCAACGCGCGAGCCGTGCCCTCGGCGATTGCCAGGTCGACTAACAAGAGTCCCATAAGTGACGAGGGCATCGAGCCCGATACAGACAGGAAGAGGGGCTCAGTCACCAGATGCTGGAGCATAGACTCGGCGGTGCACAGCGAGGAGGATTACGGACATAATGTCAGGAGGCAGAAGCTGAGGGTGACCAGGTGCTGCAGCTCCGATAGCGCTGTGCTCAGCGGCGACGATGAGAATAAGGGTGAGTTTTTTACAGATACGCATTTTTGGAGCCGCTTAGGGTTCATACTTTTGACGATAAAAACTAGACCAAATGCGCGCGGAGATGAACTGTGCTTTGAATACAATGTTCGAAAATGGGAAAATAACCTTATGAGAAGAATATAAACAAACAATATTAAGTTGCCATGCACATAGCTACAACAAGGCAACGCTTCCGACCAATCAGATTGAAAATAAAACGTGAAATAGCCATCAATTTTAATAAAGGGGATACGAAGTTACTGGGGCTCAAATGAAGGTGGACAACAAAGTAATACGTCGCGGAGAGTGATTAATCCGCGACTGCGACGTATTGTCGATTCTCAGCCCCGGATTTCGTTTTGAGTAAAGAAACGGCGCCGCATCTGAATATAATCAAAATCGCGAGACTTTTACCGACCAGAATCCTAACAAAAAAAGACAAAAACGAGAAAATTCTGAGGAAAAACTGGCGAGAGTACGTAAACTGTAGTCTTTTTAATACTGAACGCCTAAATATAGGTATGAGCTACAAACAAATATGTTACATCTACCATAAGATACACTTTTATTGATTTTTCTTTGTGCGATTCTCCGATTCCGGTTTTCCAAGGGGGATTACAGTGACTTTTAATGAACGTGTATTAGTTGTTCTCTCTGGTTAAACTATTCAAATTTAAAATATACTCGTTTCTATAAATAGATAGCAGTAAAGTTTAGCCTACCATCCGTAACTGAAATGAAGTAACAGAAAAATAGTAATATTTACAATGTACAGCGTTTTAATCGTAGACTGAAAAGAAGCTTACGAATGACGTTTTAGAGTTTTATTTTCATTAGTTTTTGTTCGTCGATATTAAAACACTATAATCTGTGATCACTTCGATTGTTTCAAGGTCGTGATTTCTTAGCCACCGCAATTTAAGAAACTAATGATAACGATCCACAATCGGTACATAGTTTTTTGCGATAAAAAATGGATACCATTTGATTTATACCGAAAGAATGATAAAAAAACAATAATCTGAATCATCGTTCAACAGATTATCCTAATTATTATCATCATCATTGCTATTCAACCCTTAACGTTTTACCTCTTTTCCACAGCGGACAGTGCGGAGAGCGAGTCGACGGAGGGCCGACCGCGGTACTGGCGCACCCCGAGCGTCGTGGTGAGCGACTACTCGGATTACTCGTACATGGACGAGCGCTTCGAGCGCAGCGACTCCGAACTCGAGAAGCTCGAGAGCAACAGCGCAAGCCCGAGTCAGGCAAGCAGCTGTTCCTGCCTCGACTGCGACGACGCCCGCGACTTTGCCGACATCTCGACCAGCCTCGAGAATCACATGCAGCAGGTGTGCCGGCACAGGAGGCACTCGGATTCCTGCTGCATGTGTCTAGGCAGGACGAGCTCGAACATTGCGAGGTAATTGATTAACTGACAAGGAAGTTGGATAACGGATTCTGGTGCCTGAAAATGAAGCGTATAAATGGCCTAAAAATCGATTGTAATTCCATTTTTATTAAGTCATGACGCTACGAATTGATGTTTTTTAATGAAACAAACTTGAATCAAAGTTTTTCTTCCGACTTTTATAATTTTGTTTTCGATCCACGCCATCGAAACAAATATTTACAGAAATACAGTCAATTAAAGCGACATCATTTTTTAACGAAATAACGTATAGTTAAGATTAGGTAGCTCGTATCTTGATGAAAAGGGCGCCTATAAAATCTCATTGCCGATACTGGGCTTCATTTTTAGGCACCAGAAATCGACTAAAAGTTGAAATCCATTTCCTAAAGTTTCTATTAAATGGGTTGGTCTTAAAAAGTTTAATAAATGTAGCAAAAGATCGACTATTCTAGAGGACGTGACAGTCGAAGCAAAGAAAAGAGTCCAAAATCATGTTCTCATAAGAAGAAAGTTATGAATCTGTTGAAAAAATAGTTTCAAGATATTTTTAGTTGGTTACGAACTTTCTAAGCGACTTAAAGTTTTAACAGCGATCATTTCCTAATTTTTAACGGTTCATTTTGATTTTTGAAAGCGAATGTCAATCAGGAAGCTGGTTTTCACATCTAATCAATGCAATTAAATTTTATTCGATATAAAAAGCTAAAGCTAGACCGTTTAGTGGAATCTAATAATTTTGAAGATTCATTCATAAATATCAAACAAATCAAAGATAAAAATTTTCACCCGCAAAATTCTTAATTTCTCGATAACCAAATTTAAGCATTACGTTAAACCCACAACTTTCCTAGTATTTTCCATCTAGACTCCTACGTCAAACGAGATCCTTCATATCGACCGTACTTATCTATTGCTCAATGTATAACCACTGGCATTCCCCATTCACACCATACCAACTCCACTTCACCGCACGTATACAGTGAAGCAAACGCTGTATATCTGAATGCACGCATAATCAGTAACCTCATCTAATCCTCTCTCTCCCTCTCTCCATAAAATTCTTACGAAACGCCACTAAAGAACCACATACTGGTCGTCTCTGTCAACAGACACATAAATGACGGCGGCAGCAGGCGCAACTCCTGCTTGGCTACCTCCAACCCGTACAATAACACGAAGCTCATCGACGAGACGAAAGAGAAAACGATGACGTTCGAGCTCCTTGACATACCGCCGACCCGCAAGATATCAGACTGCTCGACGATCTCCAGCTTGAGCGGCGACGAATTCGAGGTCACCGAACTGCAGCCGGTGAAGCGCTCCCAGGTGAGTTTTCCTTCGCGCAAGCGCGCGCAGAGTATAGTACAGAGTTTGAATTTAGGATGCGTGAGACATCTGGTGGGGAACGAGGAAACTGGTTGAGTGGTGGTAGGGTAGGACGCTGCGGACACCTGTTGCGCCTCTGTGGGTAATCGTGGGATCTGTTTTGAGGTTTTGTTGTAGACATGTGGATTTGTTATAGTTTTGTACAGGGAAATGCTGCCGTGAGTTCCGTTTTGGTGATTATTGTCAAGGTTAATCATAAATTTAATTAGGCAAATGAAGATAAATGAAGAATAGAATTATATTATACCTTGTTCTTTTTTACATTTTCAGATAGTTTAAAAAATACTATTTATTGAAAATTTAATTAACGATCATATTAATTTATTTAATTAGATTTAACATTAACCATAACTTTATTCGACGGCTTTTAATTCAATTTTTATGCACACTAAAAAATAAATTATTATTCTATATTTACAACCAGAAAATGTACACGATAATTAATATAAAAATTAACAATCTTAACGATCCATCTAAACAGCGTTATATATAACCTACAACAATCAAAACAATCCGTGCAAAAAAACGCCCACAAACTAAAACCGCAAGAAAATTAATCAACAGTCATAGCCCATCGCGGCGATGACTAATGTCCGATCTTGCACTGAGAACATGAGGAGCTGCGCTAAAAATCATTGCGCTCGACTTGCCGGCGTCGTTAATCGGCGAAGCGTGCGTGCTAGTATGGATCGATTAACTCGATTTGCGTGCGTAAGCGCATTGCTGAACTGGCGCTTAGTTTGTTTTTTTAATTCGCATAGAAAGAGATCATTGTTTCTCTGTTACAGTAGGTTACTATGTTCTTGCAATATACGAACTTGCGCGCGAAGAATATACTTGGATTAATTTTTAGATATCGTCTATTGATTTATTTATTTTAGTTGCTCGCATTGCTCACTGCAAGTAATGCGGTCAAAGCAATCTTCCGATCACATAATAAGATAAGAAAAAAAGAAGTTGGTCTGTTGATAACTATCTGTCTTTTAAACAGCAATCGAGCTTAATACCTGCATTTGTCATGAATAATAGTCTAGATATAACAATGCTTTTTTTATTCATCTAATTGTTCGCTTCATCTCAATACTGGCCACTTAATTCTAAAAATAAATAAACACAGAACCGTTAAGCGACCAATTTCTCCCTTCTCCGCTCGACTCGAAATCGCACATAATTTTGGCGGATATTGAGCCGCTGTAGAAGATTAATTTTTTTAATCGTTGAGTGTCTTACGTTAAAATATTCCTGACAGTACACGAGAAGGAAAGGATTAAGCAGCGAATTCTCTCTTTTTTTTCGAAGTGTATGTTTTGGCACACTGGAGTACATGGAGTAAGCGAATTCTCTCTTTTTTTTCGAAGTGTATGTTTTGGCACACTGGAGTACATGGAGTAATCTTTCAATCACCAGGTGCTTATTAAAATATTAAATGTGTCGTGAGTAAAAAGTTGAACGTTTTTATTATAGTAATCTACGTGATCATAAAATATCATAACATTTTTTTTTTTTTTTAATTTTTTTTTGATTTGTGACTACCTATATACATATATGATATTCGAATGGCGTTTACATACAAAAACCGACAACTAAAAATTAAAAGTACTCTACCGAATAATTGTATACCGAAACTGAAATATCGAAAACCAAATTTGATGAGAAGTTTCATCCGCGAACTTTAAGCTAATTCTTTCTCAAAATAGAAACGGAAGAATCGATTTAACGACAAACTGATGGAGGAACAAGAATAACACTTTCGTCTGACTAAAACACCCAAATTCTACTCCGCACTCTTTCCTCCTAAAAAAAATTACAATTTCGCGCACCTGACCACAACAAACCACACCTCTTCCTTCATCATCATCATCATTACTTTCTTCTCTCTCGGTCGCTCTCCCGCATGCCTGCGCGCGCACCTCTCAATGCCACGCATCGTCGTGTCTCCGTCCCGTGCGTCACGCTCCCCCTTTTTTTTGCTTCCATCATCACAGCGGATCTAGCCAGCGCGTAACCGGCTCATTAGCATTCCGATTGCAGACTCTCCCCGTTTCTTTTTTTCTCTGTCTCTACTTTTCGTGGCCGCGTTTCCATTGATGAATGGAATATATATATATATATGAAAGTGAAGATTGATATATGGGAATTCGTACAGGTTAGATTGTAGGTCGGGGATCGATGGATAGAAAATGTCAAAGTGCTGAAAAGTGGTTTAAAAATGTGGGGCGAACCGATTCTGAAATGATTTTTTGTTCGCGTTTGTGTATAAGTATGTTTCGTATACGTTGAATACCTCGCATACTTCAGTGTTAAAAAGAAATCTATAAATGCCCCGACATTTTTCGCATTCTCTTCGTTCTTGAAAAATCTAAACCCGTATTACTGACCATTTCAACACAGTTCTTATATAATCCCAATGAAACGCAGTAAAACTGATCACCATCTTTATTTCCATCCAAGAGAACAACGCAGCGAATTTCGAAAAAATTTGTTTATGCATTATACACTCATAAGCGCGCAAACGTGCTACAAAGTCTGTTTATTGTACACCTCTCGCCTCATCTTCCTCTGCAGATTAATAATCTTCCGCCGTCAAGACGTGGAATACAATGCCAACCTTTTCCTCGGCGAAGCGGACGCTTATCAATCTCCGCTTACATTATTATTATACGGACTCGTGTTACTCGCACTCCCATTCACATGCAGATCACCTGCTCTCGCTTTCAATGAATCGAAGCTAATCCTCGACACACGTGGCTTATCTCCTCGCCGTAATATCCACAAAACAAAGACGCACAAAAAGAATTCGGAGAGCGTTATATATACATCCCCTCGGGTGTTCTACACACATGCGCGCGCGAAGGTCGTTTTCGCCCATTCATCGCGCGCGAAATTTGCAATTTAATTGAGCGATAAAGCCGCCGTCACCGCACGCGTGCGCAGGCCGTTATTATATACGCGTGGGCTCGAAGGGATTTAAACGAACGGACGATATTTGCATATGTATATGTATGTAGGCGCGCGTGCGCGCGTTTTATCGCTTTATTTGGTTTGTCGGTCGTATATATAGTTTTTTTGACATTGTAAAAGTGCCCGCGATTAAAGACACTTTGACGGTAGAAAGCGGCTGTATACGCGGTTGAGAGACGTGTGATTACGCGCGGGCTCGCGTGAAATATGTGTAATTATGGAATTACAAGTTTAAGAGTGCGTTATTTACGACTGGCGAACGGGAGGGTGTAATGAAATTTTAAAACGGCGAGGTACGCACGCGGTAAGTGCGACTGTGGTTTATGGCCTGAGGAGTGAGATACATATTGAGGAGATTAAAGTGTACGGTTTGAGTAATTATTACTTGCTTGTACTACCGGATAATTGAATTGATATAAGAATTTATAAGTCTGTGGAAACACTAATCCATCCCGTAAATTTACAAGATTATTCAAGTTGCTTGATTTATTATTTATACCATCCCGAATCAACAACACACTTCATTAATCTGCGCCTTTCGTTCAATATTATTGTTGTAAAATCTCGAAATTTGATTGAAAATACGGAAAAAACCAGCGAAAAATACTCAAAAGATCGGAAAACAAAATGCCTCCTTAATCGTCAGTACACAAGAAACATTTCCCCTCGGTTCTCGCGCTGTCGGGATATAACCGGAACCAAAAATTTTCGCAATCGCGAAAACGCGAGAAAGCTAAACATTTCTACCCTGGGTATTCCCGGCGGGCAAGCGGCGTCTTCTCGATGAAAATTACGATGATATTTCGGCTCGCGGAAAAAAACCCATAAATTCGCGCGAGTCGAGAACCTTGACCCAGAACTGGGCGATAGCAGCACACTTCCTTCTCGCTTCCCGCGGCCTCGGTGTCACTTATTATTAATTCGCGAATGAGCGATGTCTGTGTATGTGTGCGTGTGCTTCTGATGAGAGTTTGGAGGCTGATGGATACGTTGCTTTGACGAATCGAAGGTTTGTTTGGGACAAAACTTTTTTTGGGAGTTGTGTGTGGGAGATGTCGGATTTAGTCTCGTGTTACAATGTTAGCGATTATATAGATCTTGAGGCGGTGTTAAGTCACGTATCTGCCATGTTATTAATAACTTGTAAAATAAATCGTTTCAAATAAAAAAAACTACGAACATTTACATAAATTTTAACGAAACACAATTATCTTTCATGATATTTTAATTAAGCTTCGGGCAAAGTGTATAACGTACATTTTTTTCACTGCTCTTTCTCTTTCTCGCTGCAGTGGAGAACTCTAACGAACCGCAGGGAATACCAAAGTTGACGGCGAGTTTTTTACCAACAAGGTTAATGCAGTCAATCAAAGAATCTCTTATTAATCTTATCACTGCACGTAGGTACGCACACACACATATTTGCTCTCGCCTCCTCGAATGAACTCGTGCGAATAATTAGTCCTACGGGACCATTTTTATACCGGGGGAAACTGGGGATTTCAAATAGTTTACTTTCACTTTTTTACGACTAGCTGCATTATTCTTGGAAATAATTTTTCATCCGGCATAATGTGTTATGAATAAAAATTCGAACCGTAAATAGCATCATTATATATAAAAATCTCAAATTTATGTTATAAAAGTAAGTATAATTTTTCGTAATTCCTACAATTATCGATGTCAAACCATTATAGTAGTTTTCGAACCGTTTCAAACTGCGTTCAACATCAAGCTAACAACCTAAATCTCTTTCGAACCAACTACATCTGCGCGCACTTCCTAACTCACCTTTTATTTCTCCCTCGCCCAACATCGCGCTCACACACTGCGCCAAAATCGACCGCAAACTTGCCCAACTCTCTCTTTCTCTCTCTCACGTTCGATCTCCTATTTCATCGACGGCGCGGAGACTCGCGGGGCTTTTATGGCGATGCTCGGCGGCAGGTGTATACCGAGAAAACAGTGGTAAACGCCACTAATTCAATTTTCAGAAAAAATCACCGACCGCCAATTATCCGAACCTCGTGTATGTACCCTTATAATGGCTTAATTTTTATCTTGCCAACTCGTGCGTGTATAATTACACACAGAGATATCGCACGCGATAACTGTAATTTTCTGCTTTGCGTCATCGGCGAGAACCACAGCCTGTCACGCTGACTGCTGAGGGAGAATCGAATGAAGAAAAAAAAAACGAGTGCGGATATATTTTATAATGTGCAATTTAAATGCGAACGTCACGAGAAAGAGAGAGAGAGAGAGAGAGAGAGAGAGAGAGAGAGAGAGAGAGCATCGTTCTTGGGTTTCGGACGATCGCTGTAGCCAGACTGCGTCCGGTTTGGATTAATGCGCGTGTAATACGTCGAGTGACAACGTTGACCTCCCGCGCTTTTCGCTTAATTGAATCTCGATTAAATTCGATTTTTATGGATGTATCGAGCGGTCGAAGGTGTACTGCAGTCTGATTTATAAAGGATAATGCAATGTCCATTAAAATCGAGTGAGTCATAAATCATCTCGGGGGGGAAAGTTTCACTTTTCTCGTTCGATTTCTCGCAAAATAATAACAATTCCCAGAATTCAGCCAAAACACTTGCATCAAAATAATCAAAAATTTTAATTGCTTTTCGATCTTACATTTCATACCTCGCTATACCTTCTGAAACAACTCCAATAACCTAACGAAAGACAAAAGCAATTCGCGAGAATACAAAGGGACCATTGTATGTAATCCTTGGAGATAAGAATGTGACGTGTTGGTCCTGCGAGCTTCCGCGGTCACGCGATGTTACAGTGCATGACTTTTGCGTGAGGCAGTGACACACGTGGGCATGGGTAATAAATAGTTGAGATTTTAAGTGGCCTAGGAGTTAATTTAAACAATCATGGGATTTCATATTTTGTGTAATACAATAATACGAGCATGGTGATTAATAGAGTGGAAATGGGAAGCTATTAGATATACAAGCAGCACCTCGTCGCCGAATTACCTGGTAAATTTGCCATAATTTCATGCAAAGCACTTGCCATTAGCATCGAATTATCCTCTCACGCCTTGCATCATAATTAAACCTCCTTCTCCGTCGCACATCTCTCCTCTCTTCTCCCGAAAATAAATGCACCTACTTTCACCGAACCCTCAGCTACATTCACGCAAAGAACCACAACCACCGCGGCGCATATATATGATATTCAATTACACTCGGGCCGAGCCGCCGAAATATAATCGATTATCTCTCGCATAAACAAACAACGGCTCTCTACTCTTTCTCCTTTTTGGGCTCAAGGCTCGTATAGATACAGATCTGTCCGTCTCGCTTATTGAAATCGCGCGGATTACGCAACCGCGCGAATTGGGCTATACAATGCGGCAGCGCAGTTTGAATGGGAAGCATCAAGGTTCGCGCGATGTAGAATAGTATATAGGGAATTTTTTTTGTGAAGATGCCAAGAGGTTGGGAACGATTGTGGTTTTATTCGATTTGTGGCATCGAGCCGGTACGGTTGGTTGCGGTGGTATTTGATACTTCAAGAAAGAATAAAAAAAAAGCTCGAGTTAACAAGTATTTGCTGTACGGACTTGAGTATTGAGAAGTCGTGAATAAAAATGAAACTGTGGCTTTTGTGTTACCAGTACTTTTCTGAGAGACTCGCATATGTATAGTATCCGCTATTATATTATGGCCCATTGCCGTCTATTTGGGTGTGTTGCCAATTAACATTGCCAGTCGCGAGTATGCAAATGGCCTTTGTTAAATTTTAAATATTGGTGTTTCGCGTTTTTTACCGCACCTGGTAAAGATTTATAATTTTCAATTTTCAGTATACGCAAACAAGTGCCTTTGAAGTGTCAATTAATTCAAGCGTCAGAGATTCGAGTCTATAAAATTACAAATTGTTATTAAAAATATTATACGTATAAAAACTTCAATCAAAATAGTCATGGCGAAGTTTGACGCATATACGGTCTTTTCTTTAAAGAACGAAAAGAGATGAAGAGCTTTTAAAACTTTGTGACGACATTCATTACCGCGACGTCCTTCAATGAACTGTGGTGCACTGACGTCAGGAAGGAACTGCAACAGGTTGTAACTCTTGCGGGCTTACCTTTTCTTAAAGAAAAAAAAATAATAAAAGATATTTCCCATCTCTTTGTGTTTCCTGAAAACATTTTCTTCGAAAGAACGCTGGTTCACTGCTTTGATTTTAAGTAGCTAGCGATGTTTCTTTTTTTGCAATAACGGTAACAATATTGTTATTCAAGCTTTACAACAGACGTTAAATAGTTATAAAATAAAAATAAAAAATTTTTTACGATGAAGAATCGAGAATTATGTTTTTTGTACAAAAAAAGTGATCAAACACTCAGCATCTGACATTTTAAAAAACATTACGCACCCAAAAATCACAAGCAATAACTTTGCCACTTGGGAAGCTCGACGTGGCCGACTCATCGCGCGCAACCTCATACTTATACTGTCATTACCTCGCGACCATAATTCGCCATAAGACACCTCGCGATGACGCGCATGCGCGCGAGGACCCCGGTCATACATACATCTCCCGAGATAATCAGCAGTGTGCCCCGAGTTGGTCCAATCAACCGCCGCCGCCGCCGCCGCCGCGAGACTTTCTCGACTGTTTACGACCCTTCCTGCGCCATTCTCACTAGCGATAAAAACAATTTTCGACCCGATTTTTCGTTATTCCCTTTTTCGGGTACCCGAGGTTGTTGTCGTCGTTGTTTTTAGGCGAAGTGATTGCCGATCTGGAAGGATGCTGAGGTTTTGGGTTAAAATGAAAAAGTGTATTTTATTGGAAAAAGGCGTGTAATTTTGATGTATAGGGTTTATTATGGTTCGGTGTGACGAGGTAAATTAATAAAAAGGGGGAGCACGTAATGCTGTGAAGTTTCACTTGTGGTTCCGATTTTTTTTTAGTTTCGATGCGATTTGTGTACTGTTGCATTTTATAATTCTGTTTGCTTATTTGTTTGAGTTTTTAAACGCATAATTTAGCTATCTACGTTAAATTATAATATTTTCAACTCTGGTAGGGAAAAAATCATGTACAAGATTCAGGAAAATAAGTCGTTTATAAATAACTAGTAACGTGTATCATTTTGCATTAAAAACAACTACCAGTTTTCCAGTTATAAAAATATCTAATTAAATTGCATTGGAAGATTCTAACATATCAGTGAAAAATAGCTGTTTTTATTCCATTTATAAAACAATTTTTTCCTTTCTTGAAAAAATTTTAATTTTCCATACAATGCTTACTAGTTGAAAATTGGCTCCAAAATAACACATTACTCATCAATTTTTGTATGTCCATCCTTGTTAACTTTTTCTTTTTAATTTAACAAATTGAATTACCATTTAAAATCCACAACTAGAAAAATCAGTTTATCATAATCGTATTACAACCGTATATTTTTCAATAACACCGCCTAACCAAACTCCGAAAAAGTTCATCTCATGTCCCATCCGTAAAAACACTAACTAAACGTCAGCCCAATCCCAGCACAACTCATCACTCACCTCCTCACCTCTCGAGCCTTCCCTTCCCCCCAAAAAAACACACACGGATAAACGCGTCCATTCCAAACGGAAGCCCTCCACCAGCCGCGCAGCGCTCGCCGCTCGCTCGAAAAAAGCAGCAGCAGCAGCGGCAGTGACTCTCGCCTCGCTCAGTCAGTCCGCTCCGAAAAGCGCGCGCGTGCGTACGCGATATATATCTCCGCGCGTGTATGTGCGTGTTATAAATGTGTGAGAAGAGAGCCGGAAGCCGTTTTTCCGCCGGTCGGCTGTAGCACAGTGTTTAGAAGGAATATCATTGTTTAAGAGTGCGATTTCTCTGGTTTCTTTTTGCCTTTGTCGACACCACAATTTGTGGTGCTGAGAAGGAAGAGAGAATTTTTCGGGAGGTGTGGTTTGTGAAAGAGGTGAGAGGCTGTGACGATGGTGGTGTTAGGGTTACTACCTTCCCGATTATTTTTTTTTAATTAAAGTGGTGAAAATGGTGAAGAGCTGAAGTGTGGTAAACAAGGAGGAAATTCATTTTAGATCGAAAATAACGACGAATGGTCGCATTATTCGGTGCTGAAATTTTTTATTTGACCAAATTATCAAGTCTCCGGATTGGTGCAAAGTTAAATAATGAATGACGGCGGACGTCACGGAAACTAGCCTCCTACCTATTCGTCCAGTCGGTTCAATTCATTCTTTTATAATGCAGATAGTTGCGCAATTACACAACATATTCCAGGCGTTAAATAAAATGTTTCGCTTCTAAAACCAACACACGCAAACACACAAGTTATCTCTCTCCGTCGGCCGATAAACACTCACACACATACACAGTCGAGACAAAAGTAAAAGCCTTAACTCACTCATTGCCGGTCCTGATTAGCTCGATTAAAAGCGTAGATTCAAGGTATGCAACATAATTGACTGGAAAACAATGGAACCGCAAGACAACGTCAGCGGCGCTCTCTAACGGTACATAACGATTGTTATCAAACAAACTCTCGGAATTTATCGATCCGATCATTTTCTTTCTTTTTTCCTCGTAAATCTCAATGGAAGAACTGAAAGTGCAGCGGCCGCGGCGTCCGATTCCCGTAAAATTAAGGCAATTTCGCACTTGGACGGCGGCCAGGCCTTTTTTTTTTTATTATTGAACGTCGCGCGGTGCGAGAGATTCTTTCAGTCGCGCACACATCCTTTGTTTATTTTTAAAACGTGACTAACGTACACGGCTCGAATTACACGCGAATCTACTCCGCGTTCTTGTGTCTTTCTCTCTCTTATCAAATTTCCCTCCGCCCTAGTTCACCAGTCGGAAACCTTCCGTACGCTATATAAGAAAAATGGGCCGTTTGCTGAACCCCGCGTGTACTTACTGAAACTTTTCCAACGGCGGAAGCGCGCCTCGAATCTCGTTCCGTGCGTACATATATATGCATGAAATATGTCACGCATACTCGTAAGTGACGAAACGATACGCGCCGTGGAATTTAAGCAGAGGATTACAGAGCTGCTGATGTGTGTGTATGTTTGGGGTCGTGTTATTGCAAAGTGCTTGTTTTGTTTGGAACCATTCGAGTTATTTCGGAACGTCTGTAGAAACGGTAAACGCATGATTTGTTAAAAATGTTCGTCGGAATCAGTATAAACTTGAAATGCCGCTTTTGATATTTGTTGACGGTTTTTGTATAACTTACAAAAAAAATACAGTTACGTAACATAAAGCGAAACTAGATCTGACAGAATGTTAACGATACCCTAAATTATCCGCAACACTCGCTCGCCGAGCCACAAAGGATCCATACATATTTTCTTTCTTTCCCTCGCGAGGCAGGAAAATTCTTCTGCGCCACAAAAGAATCACTTTTCTGTCGTCCCGATTTAATCTACCATTGTCGTCCGTTCCATATTCACGACTCCCTCCGTGAATTGTTTATCCTCCGCGTGGGTATATCCTCAAATTCCTTTCTACAATCCACACTTCGGCTCTACAAACACACCGTGTTTTCACCACTCAGAAACGTAAGCGCTCCTCTCTCCCCAGCGTATAAACATCCTAAACCAACACATCACCGGTTGCAAAAAGAAAAGAATAAGAAAAAAAGAAACGACCGATCCAAGATGGACGATCCCTCGCGCTGTCCGAAATCCTGCGCGACGCCAACGACGTCTACGTCGCCGATATCGCCGACTCATCCTACGCTGAACCTCATGGAACAGCTGCTACTGGCCAAGATGGAGAAGCACAGCCTCACCGAGGAACAACAACAGCAGCAGCATCATCAACTGAACGACGGCGACGAGCAGCACCATCTTCTATTGAAGCCTAAGAGACCAAGGAGCACGCTGCTGAGGACCGATTCCATGGACAGTCAGACCAGCGCCAGTACCTTCAGCTCTCTGATGTCGAACGACTCGGGATCCGGGAGTAATCGGTACTGCAGGTGCGATGACTGCTTGCTTGGGATCGCCGACAAGTATCAGCCGAGCCAGCCTGCTACTGGCCGCAAAAAGGTAACTGATGTCGGTTAAGGATGATTACAAGGAATAGGATGAATTTTAAAGGGCATGGTACTAGATTCACTGTGTGTAACAGGTAGGGAAAAATACTCGATAAAAGTCCTTTTTACGTCTCCGTACGACGGATTACCAGGCGATTTTTAACCGGCGTTACATAAACGTCAAAACTGCCGTGTAAACATAAATGAATGCTCGCCGCGACGATTTTAATTCCGTTGACGTCAAGTGCAGCCTCCTCCTCTTCCTCTCGCGTGCATTGGACTTTTTCCCGACAATTTTCTTCGAAACAGACACGCGCTGGGTATAAGTATACTCGTTTTATCCGGCGGCGATCGTACAACACTCTCCTTGGGTAACTTTCGGCCGATTCGATACACCTTAATCTAGTTTCTGGATGTGCGCGAGCGCCAAGCGGACGCCATATCCTTAAATCGCTTTGATTGCCGCTAAGCAGCCGACAATTATCACTTCATTTTGCGCTCCCGCTCTCGCGGTTAATTGTATAATCGCCCGATGGGCTCGACTTTTTCTGCGATGAGATTGGAACGCTGTATTACTTATTTTGAAATTTACATTTTTTTTTTAAAGAAATGCTGGTGTAAGAAGTGAAAAATTATGTGAAATTGTCTGTTACTGATTGAAATCAATTTTGAAACACTTAAATGTTCATTGAAAAGTACGATATTCTTACAGTGAGACCCTAATTTATAGTAAAAAAAAACACCATATTTTTCTATAATAGTTAAAGCACGACACGAAATTCTATTACGTACAATGCCACAAAAGCAAATAAAGCATGAAATTACCTTCATTTAATTGAAAAAAAAAAAAAATTAATCACACTTCTTCGATCAATTCTCCATTAGCGAACTAATAATCTATCAAAAGAACTCGTTAATCTCATCAATTTTTTTTTCTTCTCCCCGGTACATTGTCACCTCCGGCCGACTTTCACGCGGCCAAAACCCACACGACCGCAGCCCAAATTAGCCGTGCAAATCAAATTTCCCACGTGTGTCTCGAAATCGAAACCGAAAGAGCAAAAAAAAAAGAAAAAAAAAGAAAGAAGAAAAAACAGAGTTGCGAAGTCGCCGTTAGCTCTCTCGCGTAATCGGCGATCGATCACACCGGTGATCTACATCCTCTCGATAGGTGCGCGCTTTTTTTTCTCTCTCAGTGCCACGTGCGAGCGAAGTTGCTGCTGCCGATCGTTACGCCTGATTCGAATGTTGTTTACAAAGTTGAATTATTGGAATTGAAAACGTTCATTTTTTTTCGCAACCGTGGAATGGGGAGGTTCATTATGTTACATGGGATATTTTTTTTTAATAAACCCGGATTGGTTATTTAAAATTATTGTTTACGTTTATTATAATTCATAAAATTTTATAGAAATTCTTAATGAATCATCAAGCAGAGTAATTTTGATATTTCGTTACATCAACAGTAATGTGGAGTTACATACATAATCATAAAATGGTCATAATTTCACTAATAAAGCATATTACTGAACATTCAACAAAAGCAGCTCAAAACAATATTTTACCACTTTTTTGGTATGCGGTTGTGAACTCCCTGGAGACGAATTTTTCCAAGCAAGTGTCGCTTTATTGTCCTTCCATTGCATCTACACCGCGTATTTATAATTATTCACCTGTCCGCTTTAAATTTCATACATAATTCTAACAGCTTCAAATCCTTGCATTAACAGGCAAAAGGTCATGTCTGATCTAATGTGCTCGCTACACCGATTCATTAATTATACATGATATCGCCTGCAAACCGATGAATTATAGATTACAAAAGATAGAAAGATAGACATCTTGTTTTATGGACGATGTTAATTTCATTCTAAAACACGACGAATAAACGTTCAACAAAATGTGTGTATAAGCAATAAAAATTTTACTTTGTGAAGTTGAACTTATTTCGTTCAAAGTTTATACAAAATTCCCGATAAAAAATGCAAATCTAACATTAACGTAGATTTGTGCATAAACTCATGTCCAGATATATCTTTGTTTTTCCGAATTTCAAAGCATCCCCACAGATTAAAAAAATTTGAACTCTCAAAGTGCAACAATCAAAAATTCATTTCATTAAATCAATCTATACACCGACAACCGTATAGTCTAAAACTTTATAGAAACAGGAAAAACTACATCCTTATCTCCTTCAAATTCTCATCAATCAGTACACCAATAACTAAACTACTGCACACTATAGTCAAAAACTACACGCGCTCGGTCGACTGCTGCCCCTTCGCGCGCACGCTGTCGCGTTGCTCAATCCCCCTGCATCAATTAACCGCCGCCGCTCTCGTTTCATTAGCAGCGCTGTGCGCGTGTGTGTCTGTCTGTCCTCGCCCGGTCGCGTGTCTTTTGGATCAGAGCTGCTTTTCGAGCAGATGGATGGATCATGTGAGCGGAGAGAGAAATTTTGAGCGGAGATTATGTATATAGTGGAGGTGATGTTAGGTTTGGGATGGAAGAGTGGATTTGAACGCTTGGAATAGCGAGAGAAATAACGGTATGCTGTTACTTTTTCACGCATATGAAATCAGTTTTGTTGATTTTTCTAATGAAATTTTTGGTATTCACATTTTATTTGTTTTTATATAGGGAAATTAGACTGGTTCCAAAAAACGGACATCGGCATTACACTAAACCCTCCAAAAGAGATATCGACTAATTTGTCCATTGACTTCGTAGCCGACGACATATATTTGCATCTGCGTCCGAATGAGTTTGCGTATGCTGAGTTTCCGTTGCGCCCGAATATCGGCCGGCATTCAAATGCGACTATTTTTTTCTCCTCGCGCGAGTATAATACGAATAAGCAAACAAACGCCGCCTGGTTCTCGAGATTTTTCGGCCGCTCGGCGTATAAAAAGAATCGCTGACCTAGATCCCCAGATCGTAAATCGTGGATGATGCGGGGGAGTGGACCTATTTTATTATTATAACACATAAAGCAAATAAATACGGGGGAATCGGGTCGGAATGACGCAAAAAATGTGTTGTTGAGATTTGAAATTTTTCCGATGTTGCGTCGTTTCTAGTAAATAATGTAAATATTTTTGTTGATGGTTTGTGATTCACTTTGTTGACTAAATTAGAAACAATAATATTTTTACTTTATAAAAAATAAATAATTGTTGGACTTGGATTACCTACTGTGCAAAAATCATATTTTTTTTT
>JAPYZO010003314.1:0-12915 GCA_030522905.1 Torymus flavipes
AATATTGGTATGAAAGAGTGCGAGGAGTAGGCCTCTACTTAAGCACGCGGGGTGATGTTTTTCATTGAAGGTTGCGCGCTTGGCGCTTGCCATCTGGCGAACACTTCGGGTACTCCAATCCCGAACAACCATCAATATTAATTATAATTATTAAAATAAAATACTTGAAAAATATAAATAAATAAAATACAAAAAAATATAAATAAATAAAATTAATAGCAGTAATTAAATTTTTTTTTATTTAATTGGAAAATACGTTGAAACTTTTTTTCTGTGGGACCACAGAAAACAATTTTGGTTAGAGGGAATTTCCTATCGGTCAACTAGACCTTCTATTTCTTTGAAGAGGAATCCTCTTCGTACAAGAATAATTTGCCAGCAAAGGATTTTCCTTTTGGAGAAAGAGGAAATAATTTTGACAGCCAAATCAAAATTATTTTCCTCTTGGAGCAAAAGGATTCTATTTGCCTCAAGTGGACCTTTCTCTGCGTGTAAATGCAATACAAAATCAGACCTTACTTATAGAGTCAAAACAGTCATTCGAATGATATTGTGTCCACTTTGCGCATGCTCAAAAACAACTGCATGCGCTAAATCAAGCTTTGTACACGTCGTATGAAAAAATTGTATTCAATACGCGAGTGAGAAAGTGATTTTATCCTCGTGTGGCCTTTTCACCCTCGCTTCGCTCGACCGCATACGTCCACCACGAGGATAAAATCACTTTTTCGCACTTGTATCGAAAATAACTATACGGACATTATCTATTCCTCAATTGTTAATGCAGAATATAATTTGTTTGGATTTGCATTAGGCAGTAGCAAGCAGGAATTCGCGAACAAGCATTATGATCGGCGTCGTGTCCAAACGCCGAATATCGAGCAAGCTTAAGTACTTGTACATTATTTGAGCGTGTTGCAGTTGAGCGACAATTCGAGAACTTTTGTAACCCCGTTATCGAGAACCAGGCGCAGCAAATTACCCAATCGGGATGAGAAATTTTTTACACGATAATACATCGGTGATAGAAGTGCGAAGGGAGTGCTAATGTGCATCGTGCTATAGGCATTTCTGTGAATCAAAATATTACAGACGTGACGACATCTTCTCGGCGTGCGGCTATCGCAGTCTGAGCGACTTAATAGAGCAAAAAATAAAGAAACCTGTTCAGACACATTCTAAATTTAAATCATTATGACTTTCGCGATCCCGTGACTCTATTTTTCGAACGAAAATCCCACTAGAGTTTTAGCATTTAAAAACAGAATCATCGAAATACCCTATTTAAATAGCGCATCCCTCTTCTGTCAGGCCACCGAAACACGGTCGAGCGATTAATTTCTCACGCACGTCGCATATATATACAGTGTGCCTGCAGTCCCTTCTTTAGTATCATCTTCTATTGCGTCGGCGACTGTAACATGCAAGCACACAGCCATACACATACACACACACAAACACATGCACACACACAGACATACACAGGCACGCACGCACGCACACACACACAGACACACGCACATCCATACGAACATTTTCTAAAAATAATATATTTCGATTCCAAATTTGCTAAACAATATTCCTAACACATTTTCTCAACAACTTTTTTTTTACTATCACAAAACTTCATCTAGGAGGAAGCAATATACTTATACAAGTTAACGAAATAATCCTATTTCCTTCCCCCATTATCTGTTTTGTCATTAACTATTTATATATCTCATTCACCAATTCCTTCAACAACTATATAGATTTCACCAACAAACGAATACTTTCCTCTCTCTCGTCTATTCTCAGCTACGCGGAGAGCTTATGGAACAACGTGAAGAGCGAGGAAAAGGTGCACGTTCGCCTGTTTGTGCGCAAGGTGAGCAAGCTGTCGATCTGCTACTCGGGCATCATCCTCACGACAATCACGCTGTACGTGCTGTCTAGTCAGTTACCCCAGCTAACCGCTGCTGCAACGAATGAAACCGTACACCGTGTGCTACCATATCCCTTCTACGTCGACGTGCAGGTACACGACGGTCATACCTTCGCAAAAATGAAAAAGTTATGCACAGGGTGCACTTGGATGTGTAAGTTGTTTTGAGAGCACGTTGATAGATATGTATCTAATGTACTTGGGTATATTGACTGTTGTATCTGCAATAGAATGCGTTAGATGCACTTGGATGGACTGTTTGTTTTCTATACATTTGAATGCATCGCTTCTGTTAGATTCACCGATCTAGCCTTTAGATGCATAAATTGCTATCCATGTTATATTTAGATACATCGATATAATATATTAGAATGCGTCAGTTACTTCACATGCGTTAGATGCACTGGTTGGACTTGAAAATTCCACATATTCCGCAAGCTTCAAATTTCATCAACACCACATTCGCGCACCTCAACTCTATTCAACCAATTTCACCACAGAGCTCGCCACGCTACGAGATTCTGCTTGGCGCCCAGATCGTGTGCCTCCTCACCGTGACGCAGACGAGTGTCTGCGTGGACACGGCCATAGCCTTCCTCATCATGATCGCCTGCGGTCACTTCCGGCTCATCCAGGTACGCCTCGACGTCATCGCTCGCCACGTGCGCGAAAACGAAGAAGCTGCGCTCGCCTGGCGACCGCAGAAGGAGGACGAAGCGATGTTGGACGCGCTGCAGCCGAAAAGTCCGGGTGATCCAGAGAAAACGGACGACCGGATAAGGCAACGCGTGCGCGATTGTTGCGCCTATCATCGGGAGATACTCGAGTAAGCACGGATAGTCCGTTCTAGTTAGATTTTTTAAATTTTTTTTTAAGAAATTGGCCTTAGAAAAATTTGACCCTAATAATTTTAATTCGTTTAATTAAACATTACAACTTAAAATTCATCTCTTCTCTTTAATCTTTAAGGTTCTGCAACGACATATTCGAGCTGTCCAGCGAGATCTTTATGATCGAGCTCATAAGCACGACGTATAACCTGTCGCTAATCGGCATCCTGCTGGCTGGGGTATGTTATTGAAATGTGAAATACGCCCTTGAAATTATTAATTATGAAAATTGTGTATTATTGCTTGTAGAACATGCCCCTTGCTGAGAAATTTAAATTCGCTCCAGTGCTGTTCATCCTGACCACGCAACTCTTCGTATGTCAATATCCTCCCGATCTTCTACTTCAAGAGGTGAGATTCCTAAATGCACAAAAATAAATTTAAATCTAAATATATAATTAATGTAATATCGCTGTTAAAGAGCGCGGCAGTGGCAGACGCAGCGTACCTGATACCGCCATACAGGCGCGACCATCTGCGCATCGACCGACTTCTGCTGAACTTGCTCACCCGCTCGCAGGTGCCATACCAGCTCCTCGCTGGCGGTCAGATCAAACTGTCCATTGAGTCCTTCGGCAACGTGAGTGCAATACTTAATGAATAAATAAAGATGAAAATGGTGAAATGTATGTGTGAAATTGTTCTTTGGGAGTTTGATGGGAAGTAATTTTCTCTTAGTTCTTTTCACGATTCAGTTATTTTAGGAGAGTCCGGCTCACCGACCACTTCCCTAATTAATTTTTTGGCAACTTTTCTAAGTTTGTCTAACCAAATTTATTTCTCTTAGAATCTAAAACATCGACTTTTTCACCAAGGAAAATTAAAATATTTTGCATTAAAGATTTACAGAATTCTATCGTTTTTCTTTTTATGTATTGAAAAAATAAAAAATAAAAAAATTAACTTTTAAACTTCTATCTGTCGGGATAACAGGATGACAAATAAAAATGAAAAAAAAAAAAAAAAATTATATCAAGTGTGAAAATTAAGAACAAAAAATAATACACTGTAACGTTATGTTTAGAAACTCTTATTATACTTAGATTATGTTTACTTTGTTTCGAGTGCGTTGCTAAATCTTAGATTAGGATATAAGAACAACTATCTTATCTTTCATAATTGACTTTGCTTTTCCCTTACAACTATCTTCTCATTATAAAATACTTCATAATTAACATAATAATCTTTTCAGATGGTCCGCGGAGCCGTTTCTTTCTTCACCGTACTCCGAAACTTCAACTGAAGTCCCCACGTAGCTCTATTTTATATCTTTTACACTAAAAACAACACACGAACGAGAGGACATAGAGTGAGAGAAATATATAATATTTTTCGGCAACTTTAGTATATCGATAACAATTCTGAAACTTGTGTACAGCTCAATAAAACGAATGAGAAAAAAGTTGCCCGACCTTGCGTCATTCCCTTCAATTATATACCCCGCGCAGAATCGACTTCGCTCGGCGCGAAAACTTAACTTTAAACTTACCCCTTTAACTTTCCGACAGTCAGAGGGTGTAATTAAAAGCAGTGTGTTGCGGAGTCTGTAATTACGTAGCTTGCGTGATGCGAAACTATTTATTTTGCAGTTTGAAAACAAATAACAATAAGCTTCGATAATAACAAAGGTATTGTGTTCTTTTATATAATTTTTCTGCGGTTTGTATGGATATAATGGTTACAGTAGAAATAAAAACGCACTTAGTATTTTATATTTTTTTTAGTCATAGATTATTATTATTATTATACATAATATTGGTGCAATATTAGTTTGTTTGTACTATATAAAAGCAAAAATGATGAGGAAACAAGAACGGTATGAAAATCGTTATATAGTTTTTCAAGTATATTTGTATGATACAACCATTGTTCTCGTATAATCGGAGATCACAAACAATTTTAATAGTCGCAACCTTAGTGTAGCTAAAAATAGTGTGCGTGCTCAAACAATTTGCGATAAAAACATTCTATCGATATTTTCACAAATATCGATTGGTAACAATAACCATAATAACAGAATTCACATTCGCTGGTTCGATAATATAAGGGTGAAGCGAACGTAGGAACAATTTATCAAAATTATGTGTCAATTTACAAATATATTTGCATTTACGTAATAGCTTTGCATTAAGTCACAACAAATCACATACATACGTTAAAAAATATATTGTGCTTTTTCTGTACTAAAAATTAGAGCAAATTCTAACTAGATTCTCATTAAATTTAATCTTTAATTATAAAGAGTAAACCTTGTATTTCTTTTTGAACTACTTTAATTTAATTTGAGACAAATTAAATCCAGACGGTTTTGACATTACGTTTGGCACATAAAGAGTCTAAAAAACTATATCGAAATTAACAAATAAACTAGGCATGAATTTTAGTTTCTTTCAAGGTTTAATAAGCGCCAAGCAACAGAGAAATGAATTTTCAATTGTATTTTTAATATTAGAAAACAAGAAAACAAGTATATTTAGATTTCTTATTTGATTGGTCGAACTGATACTTAGAAAATAGGACTCTATACAGGCTATACATAGACATGTTACTGCATTATATTTCTAAAACTGTTAGACATTAGCTTATAATTTCAAACCATATGAATTTTAGGTCGAAAGTTGCATTTTAATTGTTAAATAATTAATTAATAATGAATTAATTGCTTACGTAATCTACACTTACTTTCATAAACGTAATTTATAACTTTTTTAATATTAGACCTATTAGACCGTTGCAATCGTTAATTTTACATGAACATTATTGCGATTTTGTGTATGTACAATCGAAAATTTGAGAAATATATTTCCATTTTAAATGAACATATACTTAATTAGACCTTAGATTGATTTGAATGAGACGGTAAGAAAAAACGATTCTTTTGAATTTTAAAATTTGTACTGCATTTTTGTGATTACATCAGTGTTGTAAAATAATTGGCAAACAATATCTCGTAGGTGATACCAAGTCAGTTTTTAAATATATAAATAAAACTATAGGAAAAATCTGTAAAATATGTTCCTTAATAACAGCTTGTACTTATCCGCAAAAGTTAAACATGGCACTTATGACACTCTTTTGTCATAAAAATTAGGCTTTTAATAATCCTTTACAAAATTTATGAACAAAAAGATTAACCATAGCACTAACTACAAAAGCGCTAATACGTCAATAAGACTTTCACAATCAACAAAATTTTCGAAAAATAAGACGATATATGTATTTTTTTCTCTATTAAATTATGAAACTATATAACATTTCAACTGTGCGAAACAATACTTTGCTAATACTTTGCTTATACTCACATTAATGAAAATAATCCAAACAAATAGAAAAATTTCTGAGTTCGAATTATATTTCGGAAAGGCTATATCATGTTTTTGCTACAATTTAATATATTTTACAAAGATTTATCATATCAGTCTTTACGTGTTTATGCGATGAAATTTTTAATCATGTTTTTTAGACAATGCATTTAGAAGTTAGTATAATTTGTCCCGATAGATCGGTAATTTATATAATTTATTTTACGTATATTTCGTCTTCATCGATTCGTCGCGAGCGTTAGCATATTGAATTACAAACACGTAAGTTGTCGCACAAAGAAATGTATAACATTTTGACATTCTATAAGAATAAAGGACATATCATATCACAAATTTAATCAAAATGAATCTATTTGATTGCTCATTGTGCAGTGTGTGCTTTTTAGTATATCACAGAAACAAAGAAAACGAAGTTCATTCTATATTCTTCAATTGCTATTGAAGTTACATTTAACGCAATGTAACCGCAGAGATCATTGCAAGAAAATATAACGTCTGACAGACATCTTTAACGTCTCTCGAACATCACATTTTGAAGACACGTAGACGCGTACTGTATAATGCGAATCGATACTCCGTATTCTAATTTGGCCAATTTTCATGAATTTCGGTACTTCGTATCAAAAGATTACGTTTTTTTTTATTCATTCGCTAATAAGAAAACCGACGTACTCGACTATACGCTAATCCTACGTTAGACCATTCCTTTGGCACGTTAATTATTTACGCTAATTATATTATTATCGACTTGAGTCAAGCCCGATTTAAATCTCTAGCAACTATATCGAATACTGCTGTTTTAGAAATTCATGTTTAATGACCTTGTATAACAAAGCCTTTTAATCGTAAGTATCGTTATTCTAACTAATCACGTAGAGAACGCTTTACAGATGTAAACGTGATAAGTAGGAAAAATCGGTGGACATTTCAAAAGTATCGACACATTGTTTTTTAATCGAAAATGACATTTTCGATGATAAGTACATCAAAATTGATATTGGAATTACATTTTCTCGCTATAGATTTTAGATACTAATATTTTAAATGTAATATTTTTCTAATAAACATTGTTTGATTAATAATAATATTTAAAATTCATAATTGTAAGACGTCACAAATGTACTTTTAAAAAACTTAAGATCCTGATTTTGAATAATCGAGTGAGTGAGTTTATTGCATTCTAACTAATTATTTATTGTACATGGACTAATGTTTAGTCAATAGTTGGAATTCCTATATTGACTTTGACATCTTGTTAAAATGTATTAAGTATAGTAAACAAAATTAGCTTATATAATGAATTCATATTTTGTATTTTGCTTTCGTTTCTGAAAACTTTGTACATTGAATATTTTATAGTAGAACCTGCGATTTTAACTAATATTTGAGATAAATTTTGATTTATTTTAGGCCGTTTTATAAAAACACTAATATAACATAAAACGTACTGTCAAAATTAAAGTTATATCATTTATTACCTTTAGAGTTAGTGTGGACTTTAAAATAGTTTATAATGACTTTAGTAACATTTACTATTTTTAATTAGAACATGTCCACCTTTGGAAAATAATTCATTACATCGTTAAGATATCTGATTAAAAAAAATGTATGAGCAAAATCTAAATATCCCTCTATAATATCGCTTGCATAAAAACGTTGATGTTGGATATAATGCACATACACTAGTTATTACACTTGGAGATTTATCTAAAAGATTTTAAACATGCTACAAAAAAGTTATTCATCAATAAACGAATCAACCTCTTAAAAATTAATAATAGGAAAAAATGCATCCAAAAAATAAATATAAATTCTCCAAAATTTTAATAAAATGATCTACGTTAATATTAATTCACGTAATCTTACATATTATTATTATTTGTTTATTTTCGACTTTTAGTGCGAACGTGTGATCTGATTTTCCTAAATAAAACGCGAAAAGAAAAGCTTAACGTCAGATCTTATGTTCTTTTATCTAGAAATATTCTACCTACGTCTTTTATATAGTTACATATAATTTTACATAAATGCTGTAACGTCATTTTTGGAAACCGTATACAGAGCTCTGTTAAAGAAATTAGGTAAGAAATCAGTGAGAAATTACAACCTGATCTGTTTAGGCAAAAATTGAGATGAAAGGACACTGAAATGGTTAGGCGAATGAAGATTTGAGATGTGTCCTAGGCCATTTAACACACATAAAGATTTTAATTTTGTTGTACACGTGTAAATCATACACTCTATCACGTAGCTATACTAAAAACAAAATATACATATAGCCGTGAATAATTTTTCTACTGATTTAACACCTAATTTCTTTTTCAAGGTCCAGTTGAAAATAAACTAATGTGTTGCATCACATGGTTAATACAATAGTCACACAGCAACCACACGTGTCTCTTTGCGAATTTCTCATGTGATTATAATCATTTGGAGAATCACGTGACATATATATACATCGTGATGCATTATTTTATATGTTACACGCTGTAATGAATTTTTTTTTACTTTAAGTAGTACATAATCATACTATCTATCACATAATTTTTGTGATTACGCATCACATGGAGTATCACCTAATCAATTTGCCTGATTAACCAAATGATTTTCATACAATTATCGTATCACATGACCAATCCAAACTCCGCGATCACAATAACCGTATACAATCTCCAACTGGACCACCCATATACTATATACCCACTCCATCGTCATCACACAACCACATTCTTCAAGTCACGCAGAACCCAGAACCGCCAATAGACGTAATAAGGGACACACGCACGCATAAGGTAGAGGTACACAATCCGGAGGATCGAACTTGAGCCGCACCCACGTAATACATGGATTTGCCGATCTCTCTCAATCGTAGTAACGATCGCGGTCACGCAACCTCTACCTCTTGTCAGATCAGGAGGACCTCACCGTGCCAACGCCGGACACCTCGTTGAGGTTAGAGTTCGATACCTGCCTGCCGTGGGGTTTCAGGTGACCTTGACTTCCGTAGAACGAGGTGAAGGCCGTGTCCGAGCTGACGCTCAGGGGTAACGAACTCGCGTCCATCGTCTCGCGCTCGCTGCCCAAGGTAGAGGAGGGGGCACGACGGTCGAGCGTGCCACCCGACAAACCGGACATACCTGAGCTCGTGGCCATCTCGACCTCGCAGCCGTGGCCGGGGCCAGGATGGTGATGGTGGTGCGCCATGTGTCTTAAAATAATGTCGCTTTATAATGGACCGGTTAATCGAGCTGGCTAATAATTCGTTTTGGTTTTTTTTTTGGGTGGGTGTATAGGGACAGTAGGAATTTATTGTAGCTGTGGTTTTTCGACTGACCAGGTTGTAATGGAGAGATAGGTAGTATGATAAAGATTTCGACGGTATTGTTTATTGCATCTTGCACGGAATATGTGTGTTTAAAAAAATGTCGTGTGAATGACGCAATCACAATTGGTACTTTCATTGCTTTAGATCGATGAAAAAAAAATGGCCTGGTTAGTCCATAAACCTCAATTAAATATTCGGCTGGTTTATTTATCTACTTCGAAAATTGACTAAAATATGTGCTTGAGTTTTTTAAGCCACTTAGAAAATATTCACGAATGTTAGTTCATAACTGTAATAAAATGTGTGAATAACACGTAATATATCTTAGTTGGGAAAAAAGCTTAGATCAGTGGCGGATATAAACAAAAAATAAAAACGTAGTAACTTATAGATGCGGGTTACAGCAATTGACGAAAATGCCGGCGTCTGCTCTAGCGACCGCAATACTACTAAATCACTAATACTTTATCATTAGTGAACAATTATTTAGAATTTGTGAAAAATCCTTTCTTTTTTCTCTATAATATGTGGTCTACTGGACATTAATTTTTACGTTAATTTACATTTTATAAGCATAATTTAAGAAGTTGCTTATTTTCATGCATGACGACTTTTCTCGTAAAAATAATCAAAATTATAATAATCCGTTTGAGAGATAGTTACATTATTATAGTTCAGATTGGCTGCTATCTCTGGTTAAAAAGTCGTTTAGCAAATCTCATATAAAAATAGAACAAATAATCTGCAGTAGACAGTTACGTTATTGCAATTATTTTTAATAAAATATAATGAGTCGTAGAACTGCATATATGCTGAGAGTCCACTAAATGATTTTCGTATGATCTTCAATAATAAGGATCTATTATGGCATTTATACCCATTATTTATTAACGATCATCCATTTGAATTGAGTTATATTTAAGCCGAGTTAAAGAAAATCCGAATTTTCGAAGTTATGAAGAACCGTCTTCAGCTTAAAAGCGTTTGATTTAAAAACGGTATGGCATTAATATAGCAACTCAATTATGACTTTGATATTGACCTTGCATGAGAATGTCGGAATGAATTATAATATCAACGTAAATATTGAAAACTTTATTTAGATAAAAAAAGAAAATATTACGTTTAATTGTGGTCGCGTTATCAACTTACAATGGCCTGCTTTTATTTCAAGAACATTTATCGTCTAACTCAATTATTTATGAAAAATGTAATCGATATGAAAATTATTTTTACATATCACCGACTTAATTTCTATGCTAACGAATAAAACTTATTAAACTGGAGCAAACTCCATTTAAAACTTTGCAAAAAATCAAAGAGACCGAATGAAAATCAACGGGCGAAATAAACAGAAATTTATCTAAGTACCTGTAATCCGGCGCTGTGGGCTCGACATAAGGCTCCCTCCTGGAGCTCGACGTCGGCGTTCTCTTTATCGCATAGATGTAGATACCGGTCATTGTCAACATGTACGAGAGGAAGTATAGCGTGTGAAACTGGAACGGAAGAAAATTTATTTATTAAGGTTTCTATGAGTAATACAGATACGTTAAAGTATTCATATTTTGAATTTATTTGTAATTTTACTATATTAGAAAAATTGCCAATTTCTAATTAAATTTAGCATAGGTATATTAACTTTTTGTTATATGTAAGTAATAAAACAAAATATGGTTTACAAAAAAGGCAAGATTCCTAGCGGAAATAGTAAATTAAAAAAAAATGCTTTTAATGATTTTTTACTTTTAGTGCTCAATTTATACTTCCATGGCGCAAATTGCCGTTTTTATTGGCTCATCTGTACTTTTTTCTCATATTTCAACCAGTCACAAAAATGGGTATACTTTAAAATATTTCAGTAAAACTCTACACAATACCAATACATTTCTCTCGAAAGATTTATATTTTTCACAAGTCTCAGCATTTTGTTAATCCTACCACATGTAAGTCTTTTACGACGAGGAAGAATTACTCACCTTGTACTGATGGGTGAGCATGCCGAAGAGGATGTTAAAGAAGTCGGCGGTGAGGAGGGCCAGCTGGAGCGAGGTGGCACCCGTCTCGTACAGGACCACCGGTACCAGAGAATAGAAGACGAACTGAGTGATGCAGTAGACGACCAGGAAGGTGATGATCAGAGCGTTGTCGTACTGAAAGCTCTCGATCTGTTGACGTTCAAGTATGGCTCTGGAATTTTATTATTACATCATTCGTAAATAAATAAATATTAGTCTTAAATAAATTTGCCAAATTAGTTGTACGAAAAAAATTAATTTGAATTTACGTGGTTATATATTATGAACTGTTATGTTAGGAAATAAAATAATTAGGTTACAAGAAATGGAATAAAATAATCCATAAATATTGCCCGTGACTAACTCAACTTACAACTCAACTCAAAGACAGTGGAAAAAACTTGAAAAAATATGTAGTTTTCTCAACTGACAATTTTTGAAAGCCAGATAACGATTTAAAATACAAATGTTTATTAAGTTTTGTACATTTTTACTTGAAATTAGTAGTTATATAATTTAGTAAAAAATATAAAAGTAATATTTACAAAATTAATTAAGTTTAAATCATGAAATTAATTTTTTTGTTGTATAATTATTACATATCACATTTAATATTTGTCATCTTAATACGTATTTAATAACTTACGTTTGGGAAACGCAGTATATTGTTCCGAAAAACCCAATCATCCCCAAATACTCGATGATGTCGATGGATTTCACCGCCAGCTCTTGCAGCACTGTGACTATTGAAAACAACACGGCGCCACCGAGGCACAGCATGTCTCCCACCAATTGATTTTTACCTGAAAGTTCAATTTACATTATTCCCTGAAATTTCGGATGTATATTTAATTTTTTTTTTCTAGTATTATTTCTCTTAAAAACTACCGAAAATTCATATTTGACACAAATATAATTGTTGCCTAATTTTTATTTTTATAGTCAATAGAAAGAATAAACTATCCTCAGTTGATTGGTTTTTATTCAAAACATATTTTTCGAGTTATCTCGAAATCAAATTCGTGTTCATGTAACTATTATAATAAATCCATATAGGCAGTACATTTATTACAAAGTAAATTTCAAGCACACTTTACAGAATTTCTACGAAAATTACAGAATTTCTACTTTACCGGTAGACGCTGGATCCTTGTTGTCCTCGATGCCGGCCCAGACGAGGCAGCCGACGCCCATCAGGCAGACCGACACACCGACGATGTGCACCATGCGGTACCGAACGCCCAGCACCAGGCAGGATAGCGCCAGAGCCACGGGGATCGCCACACAGTCCAGCAGCTACGGTTATTTACATTATTCGTCAATCGAGTATATAAGATAATAATAGTAGATGTGTCATGCGTTATTTTTACAAATATAGTGTGTAAAATGAAAAGAAAAACGAGTTTTTGTGTATAGTTTTGGCGAAAATGTCTTG
>JAPYZO010003317.1:0-15680 GCA_030522905.1 Torymus flavipes
ACATACTTCAACTGCTGTCACGCGTTCTCTCGTGACTCCGGTTTTCGCATTCAAAGCGCTACCGCGCGTGCACGCACAAAGCGAGACCAGGGCGAAAAAGAATGTAGCTCGCCGAATAATTAAAAAAAAAGAAGAAAAAAAAAATTCCCGCGTTTATCACACGCTTGACCGCTGAATAGCCGTCTATTCATTTCATTTACTTTCTCACCCCGTGCGTGGGCGTGTATAAAAAAAAAAAAAAAATGAGTCCGCCGAAAAAGTGGAAAAAAGCAGCAACGACGGCGTGCTAGTCATTTAAATCGAGTACAACAAAAACGCCCGCCTGATAACTGAACAGTCGTGCCTGCGCGCGACACGGGAGGCGCGGGGAGGAGGGAAACAAAAAGCCGTGTAGGAATTAGGATGAACAAAGCCATCCGTTCCATTGAGAGGCCCGATGTAATTGTGTCGTCGCGCGCGCCGAAAATGAAAAGTTATTGAGGCCGACGCTCATGCAGACGGGAGCAGTGTGTGTGTGTGCGACTGAGGGGAGAGAACGACGACGGGAGCAGCGGAAGAGAGCCCAAAAAAATTGAGAGCCCGCAGTAGTGACCTGCGAGCGAGCCTGTTTATTTATACATCATGCTGCTGCTGGATATTCTTCTCCACGTGTTGTATGTGTGTAATTGCGCGTTGATGAAGAGCTTTCGGAAAAATTACGCGGCAATCTCCGACCGCTCGAGTGTGATTTATATTAGGCACGAGGCGGGGGCGGCGGAGAGAGACGATCTTTTGTCTGCGGAGAAAGCTATTTTAATTGACCCTTTGAGAGCGCCTCGTGCAAGTTTAAACGTTCCTTCCGCTGCATAGTCACCGCCGCCGTCGTCGCCTCGTTGCATATTATATACCTGTTGCGAGTATAGATGTGTCTATTTGTAACATCGGACGGGACGCTGAATTTAGATGGACACGAGACGTGTGTGTTAATAATTAATGGCATTTTCAAAACTGTCGATATGACTTTCCTTCATTCTATTATACATTTTTCGATCATCTCCGTGGCAGATTTGATATGATACGCGAATTTAAATCCCGCGAAGAATTCCCGCCACGATTCACAAAAAAGAAAAAAGTGTATTTCGAGCGCACGGGGAAGTACACACGCAGTCGACGCCGGAAGCGTACAAAATAATTGATTTGACGAAAAATTTTTTTGATTGACGCTAACGGGATTACGATAATCGCATTTTTTAACCGCGCCGTTATTGGATTTGCGTTTGACAGGCCAACGACATCAGGTGATTGGTTTTTTGCGCTCGCAAGCGCTCACGGTGAAAAAGAGAGATAAGGTCGTCACAGAGAGAGAGAGAGAGAGAGAGAGAGATTTAGCTATGCGCCGAGGCACAGACCAGACAACGTTTCTCTATATATAAATATACAGCCGAAAGTATACGTCCAATATAGCAAAGTGATGTCTTCATCGGGAGGATTAGAGAACCACGTTGCCCGACAGATAGATTAAAATCACGGCGGCGCGGCCTCTTACAATTTATCAACATCGAAAAAGCCCGCAATCTACTTAACCCCCTATACATATTATAAAAAAACAAGCGCGGGGGGCTGTGATATATTTTTAGCGCTGCCATAAAGCACCTCGTAAAGCTCTCTCTCTCTCTCTCTCTCTCTCTCTCTCTCTCTCTCAGCCGCGCGGTTCCGAACACAAAAATTCTATTAATAATCCTCTCTATCAGAGGAATATCGCGCGCGCGCGCCCGGTAGATAGTAGCAGAGCGGGGGGAAATAAACCACTCCCGGAGGACACAATAAAAAGCGCGGCGGCGGCGGAAGCGGGGCAAATAAGAAAAAGATCCCCTCGAGATATCGAAAGGACTACTACTCGGCACGGAGAGAAAGAGAAAAAAGGCACTCAATCACATCGGGCGTCTGTTGTGTGTGCTATACTACACACCTATATACATGGAGGTCCGGGGGCAGTGTATATACCCCCCCACGCGGCTAGCCGCAATTATTTTATTGATTTCCCGGAGAGAACACACATATCGTATAAGAATGCGAGAGAGCGAGGCTTGAATATTTAACGGCCGTGCCAGTTCCCTCGCGCGTGCAGTGCGAGAGAGCGTTTATCGTGCGAGCCGCACTTGTCTCTCTCCAGGGCCGTTTAGCGTTAGCAAGCACACACTCACACACACGCGTGTGCGCTATCATACGCGCCGCTGCAACGTGCCACGTTGACGTTTTTCGCCTCCCCAGGGAGACTACACGCGTGTCTACCTATGCGCACACGTCTGACTGCTTCTTCTTCTTCTTCTTCTTCTTCGCGTATATATACCCGCCTGCATTTTTCATTTATTTCGCGAGAAAAGAGCGTATATACCCCAAGCCAGCGCTGCTGCTCCTCTACTCTCGTAAATACTTTGTATCAAATAAACATACCGCGGGCTCTTTCTCTCGTACCTGTTTTTTTTTTTTTTTTTTTTCATACCCTCGCTCATGCGTAAGAATTTTTCGAGAGCATCCGCCGCGAGCACGGTTTCCACGCGCGTCTTTCGGTAAACACACACACATACTATATAGGTATAAACCACGCGTAAAGTTTGCGGCTCGCTTCTTCTCCCGCCGCCGCCACCGTGCCGCGCTGGGAATGCTTTTATACACGAAATGAATAAATGTTAATGAGCGCTCGTATAATACATCTGTCTCCTCGCTGTTCTTTTTCCCATCTACATTTATATCGCTCTCTCCGAGTGGAGTTTCATTGCTTTGTGTTACATATTGATAATATGAGGCAGACTGAGTGAGTGAGAGAGAGAGAGAGAGAGAAAAATTTACACCGCGTCGTAAAAAGGGCGGCAAAAATTACCGGCGTAAAGGATAAAATATTATTCATAAAAAAGTTTGCGACGATGACTCTATATACGCGCGACGACGACGCCGACAGCTAAACTTTGTTTTTATATATACGCTCGCTTGCCGATATCCTATACGGTTGCTATATAAAAAAGAGAGAACTTTAAAAGCCATTATACGTTGACGAGCTCGTGGTTAGAAACAAACTCAAATTATTCCCCCGTCAATCCGGTGCGGGACCTCGGCGGTGGCCACGCGCAAAAAAAAAACTTGTTTCCATCAATACAAATCTATTTGTGCCTCCTGCAACGCGCGTTCTCCCTTTATATATATATATATATATATATATACACCGACGAAACGACGAGACGCGCGCTTTGGCTGGTAGGAAAAATTCAATTGCCGTCTGTATAAAAAAAAAGAGAAGTTTATTTATTTACGCAGTCGAATAGTTTTACAAATACCCGTAATTGTTCGATATATACGTGCACGCAGAGTTTTTCCATTTTCCAGGCAACCGCTCTCACGAGCATATAAATAATCTGATTCTTTCACCATACCGGCCAAATGAATAAATTGAAAATATCGAATTTTACTCGAGCGAGGGGAAATTGGCAACGTTTGCGTCGACTTTACACGATTATAACGTTTTTTGCCCCCAGCACGTTTTTATATTATACGAACTGTGTGTAACGAACCCGCGCCTCACACACACGCACACATCTTGCACGCGCCATTTCTCGCTCTCTTGCGTGTAAATATATATCTATACAGGGCTCGGTAAAAAATCTGCCACTCCGCATGGCCATCGCGAAATTGCATTTCGTTGGCCCCGCTCTTAAATACCTCGAAGCTCGCGGCGCGCAACAAAGCTCGTTAATACACCGTGCAAAAGAGAGGGAGGGGGCGATGTACATGCACGAATTCGCGCGAATTAAAAGACAAGATACGCGAGAAGTTGTAGTAGTATATCTCTCGGTCGAATTTTAGCGGCTGAACACTACGCGCGTAAAATATTCAACCGCATGCGCACATAACCATCCCTTCCCTGCAAATACTTTTTAGCGCAGTGTGCGAGTCGCTATGTACCTTTTTCTCTCGCGCGCCGCGCACTCGTCTCTTTATCCCCCATTCTCGCCAACACTCTGTTTCATTTTCACCCTCTCGTTCTCGCCCAGTCGTCGTCGGCGACGGTTTATATTTTATAGGGTCCACGTAACCGTGCCAGTTTTTCGCTCACTTGCTGCACACCGTATATATAACATATAAGAAAAACATGAGAGTGTATAAACGCGTTGCTCGTGGTTTTCTCTCTCTATATTCTCCCGCCTATAGCGCCTTCGCTAAACCCTTTCGGCCGCGCGCGTGCCTCTCTTTTTTCCTCCTCTTCTTTTTACCCTCTCCTCCGCGCGTGGTGCTGTGTTTACGATAGCTGATACCTCGAACGCCGCGGATCTCTCTCACGTGATTTTATCAATCTTTTATTGCCGACGTCTATACGCGAGTAGAGAGAGAGAGAGAGAGAGAGCAGCAGTTACAGCCCAGCGTAGCACTCGAGAGCTCGCTTTGTTCCGCGCGCGCGTATATACAACGGTATACGGGGAATTGGCCGACGCGCGCGGCTTCAGCGTGATTAAACATTCATCGGCAAAGTGTTTTTCCTGTCGCGGTGATGCGCCATTTCGCGCACGCCATAGTGTGATGAGTATTGTAATTTCGAGTATATAGTAGGGCGCGCGAGAGAAGTCAAACTTTAATATATATAGATGTATACGAGATGAGTTTGGCCGGCTGGAAATTTTCGTTGTAGATGTATAGGTGGGGAGAGAGTATATATACATTCACAACAATTCCCTACGATTATATTGGAACATAATACGACCTAGTTGTATATACGCTGTTGCTGGTTTCACTTCCTATATAAATCATAATATTGCCCTGACGTTAATTGACGGAATTTATTCATTAGATTCAGCCACGTTGATATATGTATCTAAATGTACATCGTATTATGCACAGAGCTGCCGGTCAGTTGAGCGATTGTGTTGTCCTTTTTCAAAGCCGTAATTAAGAGGCTTTTTACCGCGCGTGAAACCCATATAAAGAGAGACTATAGTATAGACCGAGAACTGCGATCATAAAACGGGCCTTTTCGCCTCGGACTTTGAAAGGCATAGAGATTCGAAATTTCCTCTCTCCCACTCTCTGCCATTAGACGCCATTAATTTTTACAACGCGAGCTACTAGCGTAGGTGAACATTATGTAAATGCCCTATAGCTCTCGGTCGAAAATCATCGCGTACGTGGCACTTTGACGCATACGCTCTATAATAGGAGCGCAAAAAGGTCTAATACTCTCGCTATATATTATAAGCGTTAAAAAGATGACACTACATTTATAATACGGCTAGCAGGCGTCCAGCTCGCAACGAGCTTTTAGATCCTCCATATATAATTAACCTTTGAAAAAAAAAAAATTTTTAAAAGGTTAATTAAAAAGACCGTCGTTCTAAAAGCCGCCACGACGCGAGAAATTTGATTACCGCGCGCGCCACCTGCGTGAACTCGCACGCTTTGTAGTTTAATTGACGCGTTTCGAACGTATATATACCGAATAAATTTCGAGAGTCGAGTCGCTTAATGCGCAAAAAAGACGAAATCCCGACAATTAACGCGATGCAGACCGATTATTCTTCGTCTGCTTCTTCTTCCCCACCTTCTTCTTTTTTTCTGCCTTTATTTCGCTTCATTCGCGAGCCCGCGCGAGTGGGTCAGAGGCGCGCGTATATATAATCGGGTCAGCGCTATATATGTATACACCAAGCTGCCGCGAATTTTTGAATATCTGCGGCACGTCGAGAGGAGGTCAACGTAAGATTTTCATCGGAACCCCTTTCTGTCGTGTTTTGTAACGCGGCGCGTCATCGTGACACGCAGCTCTTAAAAAAAAAAAATCGCCCGAGTCTATATATTTCTGGAAGACATTTTCCGGAGCACATATGCCGGCTGGAAGTGGAATTTTCGTGCCAGTGATTCGACATTCTACATACACGAAGCATGGCATGCAGCACCGAGTGTCCCACATACACACACACGAAGAAACAAATTATTTCTTTATTAACAACCGAGTCTGCCTCTCTCTCTTGAGCGCGCGTGAATAAAGGCCGTAATCCTAAGCTCTCTCTCTCTCTCGCGCAAGAGCAGCATGGCACTGGCTTTTCGTGGCCACTCTAAGCCTCATTAAAGCCTTTATCTCGTTACAAACTCCTCTACACCTCTAAAGACCCCCCGATTCGCTCGCTGCTGCTGCTGCTGCTGCTTCCCCCCTTCACTTCCGTTTTTTCCTTTTCATTCTACCTATATACAAGTATGCCCGATACACACACATGAGAGGCGCGATACACGGGCCAGCGAGCACGGCAGCAGCAGTCTCACAGTTTTTACCGGAGACTCGGCGTACAACGAGCGCCGTGTGTGCCATGGCACTCCTTACTCTCTTTCTCTGCTGCTCCTGATCGGACTGTTTGTCAGCATCGCAGAGCCGAGTATATAGCGCATTGCGAATGCAAAGCACCTAGCTTCTCTCTTTCTTAGCGCGAGGCGAAGGTGCCTCTACACACTCGGCTGTATAATATATAAGTGCGATTTATTTTGCAAATGCGCTGGCTGGCGTACCGCACCAACACACACGCGGCGCGTATATAACCGCACTTGTCGGTGCAGCCGCCGCAGCCCCGCATATATAGAGCCGCTAGATCGGAAATCCAGCGCATATACATATACGCAGCATTCTATGCCACACGCGCGTCTCTCAATATTTAATATCCAAGAAAAGTCTCGCGCTAGTCTTGGCCAGCGGAAGGGCTGGACTTCTGCGACGGTATATAGTTTAGTTTTACACGCGCGCGCTCGTTTACACAAAGTCATTATTGGAATGCAGCTCACCGTATATTATGTATAATACCATATAGACGTGCGAGCTCGCGTCCGTCATTTTATCTCGTTCGCTCGCGCGTGTATATATATTATGGAATGCGCCGCGCGATGCCATCTCGAATTAGTTTTGTGCCGTGTGCGCACTGCACCGTGGGGATAATTGGGTACCGCTTGTCATACATATATACGAATATACGTGCAGGTGCAGAGGGAGAGAAAAAAAAGGGAAAGAACACGGGCCGATATACCGATTTCGTCAATAATATTATAAACTCATCGAGATAATGAGGCGGAAAAATCGCTTTCGGAGAATCGTTTTGTAACGTGCACGGTGTGTAACCGTAACGGCAAGACGCGTCCGGTAATTTGATATGCTGTCGCGATAACAATCGCGCTCGCCCCACACACACGCGTACTGTCTCCTCTTTATATATATACACGCGGTCATTTTTATCGGGAAATTCTTTCTAGTTGTATATCGTATAGAAGTAACTTTTCCAGCTGGAGAGAGAATCCTGTAGAAAACATGGCCCCGCGCGTATATAGTCGCCGCGATGGAAATGCCAAAGTTTGGGGGTAGAGATAGAGCACCGTGGCATAGCGATCATATGCGGTATCCTATCCATGTACATGTGTATATAGAGGCGCGCGGAATGCTCCGGGTATACACACACGTGTACACATAACGACTGGTAGCAGCAGCAGCAGCAGCAGCAGCAGCGTAGAAAGCCAGGCGCTGGGGTTCTTATTGGGCATAAACGAGCGCGCGGCGGGCAGCTCGCTCACGGCTCTCTCGCCTATACGGCATATCGCGCGCGATAAATGTCAACCTGGATTTCCCGATGCAATAATTCGCGCTCGAGCTGTAGCGGAATCGAACGCCCCGGTTGTAACGTATATGTATATACACATGCGCACCGGTCATTGACATCCGCGCGCCATTCCTATACGTACGCCGCGCATGTAGCGGCTCTGCGCGAAATATCGCGTTACCATCCCGCGAGAGCGCCGCGTGATCCTTCCTTTTTACCGTGTAATACGTGTCTGTGGTGGTCCTTTTTCACCCAGCGGAGGAATTCGAAGCCGGTGAAAAATCAATGGTGAAGAGAGAGTATAGAGTCGCAAGAAAATCGCGACGCGATACCTATATACCTTGCCGCCGCCGTTTCCTTCCGACCCCTCTCGTGTTTTCCTCTCGAGGATTTGCGCTCCCGCCTTTTTCCCCGCGCACACTTTTCTTTTGTTTATTAGCCGCGACTGATGGGAAAGCAATGTCCGTTTTTCGCGGAATAAAGAAAACTTTGGCGCAGTGGTCGCCTCTCTTCGATGAAAAGCGAGCGCCGCCGCGTCTCTCTCCTTCATTGAGGAGCGCGCGGTTTTTCCGCTACTCGCGGCTCGAACTTTTGCCTCTCGCGTCGGGGGGTTAATGGGAGAACAATGTCGGATTTAAAAAAAAAGAAAGTTGGCAATTCAATTCCGTCGCCGTCGTGTCGCTCTCACTCCTTCATCTGCGAATTGGATCGCCAACTTTTTTCCTACGCCTCTATCCTTGAATAAAGTATTAGAGCTCCACGCGCGGCCCCGCTGAGGTTACGACAATAACTGCTAATTAAAAGTACGCGCCTGATTGGTTTGTATAGCTGTGGCGGGGAGATTCGCGCTTATTGTTTTGACGAGCGAGCCGTTATTTTGGAATCGTGTTACGCGATATACTTTTTATCGGCGCGAGGTGTCTGCGTTCCTTCGGGAGCTGCCGCGGTTTGGTTTATTTTTTGCCGAGAGATATTATAGGGGTGAATTGGAACGCTTCGAGTTTAAAACTTCAGATGATATTTTTTCAATCCTTTAGCGCTCGGGTTATTTTACGGTAAATTAAAGAAAAAATCCGAAGGAATAAAAATGATTAATATATTTTATTTTAATTGTATTATAGCCACTTTTTTCCGGTCGAATATAATACGATTGGATAGGTTGCAAATCCGTTTTATTTCATTATAATCAAATTTCGGAGCCCGACAATGTGCTTGGCGTATATGGGTTAATTGAAAGCGCGGTAAGGCAATTTTGAAACTCTTTTCTTGCCGTAGACATTCCAAAAATATATAGATTAATTCGATTAGTCAAAACCGACGGTATATTAAATACAAAAATTAAATACAACTGAATTAGGGGTTTATTCGATATAAAAACGGTAACAGTCTTGAAAAATTTGATCAACTTTTCAGCTCGCGCAAACAAGCTTTATTTTCCATCAATTACGCGCAGAATCACTCTGCATATACACACATGCACTAAAAATAATACGAGAAATCCCCGCTGGGATGATAAATTGATTACCGTGAAAAATAAACGAGCTCGCACACTCTCTTTCGAAATAGCGTGTGTATACATATAAAGATAAATTGAAAATGATAAAATTTCAATAAAAAAATCCTTCGTAATGGCAAGTTGTGCATTAATATTCGCCACGTATTCTCTTCTCGTGCAATTACTCGTGCATTAATTCCAAGGGAAAAATGCTTAAAGCTTCTGTGGAATATCGCACACTCACATAAGCATATGGAAATTTCGCGATAAACCTTCGTACATAAGGACACGCGCGCCCGTATAATATGCTCCACCCAAACGTTTTAATACTTTTCCCCGGATAAAAGAGACTGGTTTACCCGAGGTTTACATATATATAACACGACGCGTCGCTTCGGTCCTTCCGTTTTATCAATATCGCTCTCGCCGACACGATTAAAGTCTTATTAGTCGCGGTAAAAATGCGTTATTCCGATCGTCGTTGCCCTCCGTCTATATCCTACACACCACAAAAAACAACGACAAAGATTAAAGGGGGAAAAAAAGAGAGGGGGCCGAGCCCCTCGCGCGCGACATTGTGCGACGCTCACTACTCCCTCTGATTCTCCAATTTAATTTTATTCTGTTGACGGAAAGAGAACGTGGTATGTACGTACCCTAGAAGTTCGTTCTACTCCGTAAACAGTGAGATTTTCTGCCTGCACCTTCTTTGTTCGTTCTCTCTCACTCACTCTCGAGCTCTTTCACAAGCAGCGCGCAGGCAGGCAGGCAGGCAGCTCGGGAAACGCGGTCGCCGTTTTCTCGCTCTAACGAGATAGCCCGAGTTTTATTGGAGTGGACTTGGCTTTAGCGGAATTGTTTCTTACTTTGTGCTAGCCAAAATGTAATCAACCTCCGCGAGCGCGGGCACGAAAACCTTCCCCCGAGGGCTCTAACTTTGCTTACTCCCTGAGAATGTGTAAAACACCGTTATATCGTTTCATTACGCTTTTTATTTCATTCCACCCCACCTCCTCCTTGTTGTCGAGCTGTCGATTTGACCTTTTTTCCTTTCTTTTGTCGCCTCGAGAGAACGTCTCCGAGGAGCTGCTAATACAGTCGTTGCCTTCCTCGCCACAGTCGCGCGTTCTCTTTTTCGAATTGTTAATTGAAATTTCGTGCCAACTACCACGCTTTATATTGTTCGCGGAAACCTGCATTGTTCGTTATTTTCTCTATGCAGCGCTGCTCTGAATTTAATCCCCAAAGCTTATTGCTTTCGACGAAAAATTTTGCTTTTAATTTACCGAACGTATATATGAAATTCTTGCGTGATTAATTTTCACTGCGCCCTATAACATTGTTGTATAGTTAAGCTGCATTTAATACAGTCTTCAAATGCTCGCTGTATAAAGCATCATATGAAGGTTCCGGAGAGAGGAGAACCGTATACTTCCCGAGTTTCGGCAGAAGAGCGGCCACTAAATTTTTATCACCGACCGTTAATTTTTCCCTCTTTCCCTCCCTCTCTCCGTCTCTCAACGCCTTTTTTGTCAAACTTTTGCAAGAGCCCCGCACGTCCGGGATTTATGTAATATAATTACGTTTTAACGACTCGCAATAAACGCCAAAAAAATAATGCCCGCGCATTATATACTCATTAGCATATATACGAATCTAGCTTTTTATATTTTGCAACGGGCATCTGGAAATAAACTCGTTCCTATATGGTATAAGCGTCCTCTGATCCTCGAATTAATCTCCCCCGGGTGTTATAATATAGAAAAACATCTCAACCAACACGAAAATTGAATATCGATCCCCGCCCGCGACCAAATATTTACCCCCCCGAGCTTTTAAGCTTCCTTTGTCTTACGTATACGCAGACCCCAGAGCTTCGTGTACTCGATCGAAATTCGAATAACGACATGCTGCTGCTGCTGCTGCGTCAGCCTCATCATTCTGTCCGCGTTCGCGCGTAAAACGAATTTCCGCGTCACAATGTCCGCGCGTCAAAGGGTCGTCTCTCGCCTTTAAAGATTGAAAACTCGTCGATTCGCACACTTGGTCATATTATGTACACAGGCGTCAGCGATTCTGGCATGGATATCGAATTTTGTCAATCGCGGTGGAGTTTCACACAGATACACACGAGAGTATTATAGAGAATCTGCGCATACACATAGAACCCGAAACTCGTGTACAGAGGGGGTAAAGAGAGGATCGAACGAACTCGTGTGCGAGATACCGTGCAGCGAGCGCGTACGCAAAAGTGCGTGCGTATAAACGGCCGAGGGGATAGAATGTCGATCCCCCTCTTCTCTCTCCCACTGCAGCCGCTTTGCTGCTGCTCGGCGTGTTTTCGTCTGTCTGCCGGGCGGCTTTCAATGAGCTTTGACGACGAGTGCTGCGAAAGCTCTCTCTCGCTTTTCCCGAGGCAAATTCGCCTTCGTGGTTTATGAATTCCTTCGCAATGCGCTTCAACTAACGCGAGCGTCGGAATTTTCCTGTAATTAACGATGGAGGGAGAAGAGGGCAAGCATGATGCCAGCTTTCGCTACGAGCACATACTATGCCAGAAGCGGCAGCAGCAGCAGCAGCAGCAGTCGATTAGGCTTTAATAATTGATTTGGCTATTAAACTCCGCCGTGAAACCCTCTGACGATCAATCTCTCTATCTCCCGCGAGTCCGAGGTTAATTTAACGTCCGATCTCTCCCGCTATATACGCGTACCTACACACACACACACACACATACGGAGTAGTATGTAATCATTTCATCGGCTGTCAGTGATCGTCGAAAAACAAAAAGTATATCGGCATATTATAACGAGTGATACGAGAGAGGAAACAAGATATCGAATTGGTATATAACCAAAGAGACTGGAAACTCGTCGTAAATGGACTACTATATACACGAAAGGGGGAGCGAGCGAGCGCACATCGATATAGAATATATTCTTCTTCCTCCCTCCTTGTCGCGTGTGTGCAGGGTGTATAGTATATCAGAGGCGACGTATATCGGCGAGGGATCGGCTCTAATCCATCCCCCGTCCTCTGAACTTTCGACTATGGCGAATAGCTCAATTACGTCGCCTGTCCCTCGCCCTCACGCATCTACATGTGCCTGCACCTCACTCTCTCTCCCCTCTCTACGTATGTATGTATGTTGTACAAGCGTAAAGTGAATTCCCGCGGGGCGCAGCACACGCGTGCGTCTATGTACGTCCCCGCAGTTCATAATGCAGCGAACTCTCTCTCTCTCTCTCCCGCAGCGGAGCTGCTTTTTTTGCCCCGTTCGGGAAGCCAGTGCAACGAGATTCTTTAAGCCGATAGCCACTCGCGCAGTGGAAACGTGCAACTACTATACCTACGTCGCGCGCGTGCACCGCCGCGGCTTATCTCGCCCCCCTTTCTTTTATTTCGCTTCTCGCCGCGGCCGTCTGCCTTTTTGCTCGTATTATAGAAAGAGAAAGAGTTTAGAGGGAAAATCTAGGTAATCTGCCGCGGCGCAGCTTGCTTATGTTTTGCATTATGCATTTTCGGCCCGCTGCCGACAAATTTACCTCCCTCCGGCCGGATTAAAAGTGTATTATATATGTATATCCTATACAGGATTCCACCCGGGCGTCCTCAATGAAGATAACACGCGGAGATATGAGATTCGACTTATATATTTTTGTATTTTTCAGAAATCGGAGTCGACGCGATTAACGGGTCGCATGCACCTGCGCGCCTCGCCAGGATCCAACCAGCTCACGTAGCCGCTATCCATCACCTGCCGTCGCAGAGTTTATACTTGGGTAACGCAGATTCGGCAGAAAGTCAACTAGGTACGGCAGATGCTAATCATCGGCAATGTGTGCTGTATAATATACACAGGCTCGTCGAGGCAAGTCGAGCATCAATAACGCGCTTAATTGCCCCGTAAAAAGGCGCCGGCAAGCGCGGCTGATTAATAGTCGGGCGACTACTCAGAGGCGCTTATGTTATATAGGCGTGTCCAGGTATACAGTGAAAACGCTGATTGAGGCAGTTAAAAGCGCTTCCACAATCGCCGCCTCGCTAATAACCCAGGCATCACCGGCGACGATTTCTCATCAGCACCTTAATGGCGACCTTGACGACACACGAGATAACGTAGCGTATGACTAAGGTTTTTATCTATACACACACACACTTATACAGGAAAAAGAGAGAGCCTGCGTATACGCGGCGAAAGTAATATAGGTACACGACTTACCGATCGTCCGAGCCGCCGGGCGGTCAGCGGCTTGCATCTCGCTGCTGCGGCATCAGGAGCAGCAGCGGCGACGGCAGCGGCAGCATCTCTCCTCTCCACTGCCTCCTCCTCCTCCTCCTCCTCCTTCTCTCCCCAGGTGCGTTGAACTCCTCTTTCTCTCTCTCTCGCTCTCTCTCTCGCGTTCGCGCGCGCGAACTATACTACTGCGCGGCGCGGCTTGTTTTCGCCGCCGCGGCGGTTCTCGCCTGCATGCAGCGGCAGCGGCGGCACACCGCGCCAAGGGCACGCGGCTGCAGTTTGCAACACACTTTTACTTCGATATCCCGTCGTCGGGGTTTTCTCTCCTTCTTCGTACTCTTTACGGTATACAATGCGCGCACGCACACGCGCACCTTATCCTTATCACACTCTCACTCAGTTTTTCCTCTCGTGTTATATACTATGTCAGTCGTGGATTATCTCGTGTGTCCCCCTATATAAATACGGCGAAAATAAAGTGTCTCGCACCTTTATATGCAACTACGTGTGCGACGTGAGGGGTGCCGCGATGCTAGCCCGCCAATGTCCCGCGCTCAACTGGTCTCGTCCTCCGCTCCGGCTTGGCTGCTGGCGCGCGCGCTCGACACGGGGAAGCTCTCTCTCTCTCTCTCTCTCTCTCGCTCATTCGCGGTGTATATGTATGTAGTAGTATAGGTCTCTCGTGCCGACCAATGGGTGCGCGACCGCCGCCGCCGCCGCCGCCGCCGGAGCGAGAGAGAGAGGAGACCGGCTCGAGTCGCGGGGAGCTCTCTCTCTCTCTCTCACTGCCGCGCGCATGACTCGCGCTCCTTCTCGCTCGCGCTTTTTGCCGCGTGCTGCGCGCCGCATATATATGTATATATAAGTCTGTCCCTTTTCTCTCCCTTGTGTGTGCTGCGCTCGTGCCTCTCTCGTACTCATAGTAGGTATAGTAGTACCTAGTCGTCGTCGAAGCAGTCTGCACAGAGAGAATCGCGCGCTAGGTATGTCATCGCGAACGCGCGACGTACGTGCGCCCGCGGTTCTCTATATTCTAGGTACCTATATGTCTACATCTCTTTCTCTGCATCCCGCGCGTATCTTTGATTTTCCGTACCTATATAGGTATATCTCTCTCTTGCCGATCTTCCTTTGGTCGCCCATGTACACTTATAAGCACACCTACGCACGCGTTACGGTATGTGTATACTTCACGGCGTCTACGTATACATCTTCATTATAATATATACCTAGACGCGCGTTATCCTTTTTTCTACCGCGGCTGGGCGCGTTCCTAAAGTCTCTATTATACATCACAATTATATTATACATATATCTGGGGAAAAATTTGTATATATACGCGCGCGCGCCTTCCTTCTCCGCTTCCTCCTTCTTTTTTTTATAACAGCGCGAGTGCGCGCGCGTCTAGCCGTCCCTCCTTTAAACACCTCTTTGCATACGCGCGCAGACTGCACACACATATATCTACATTCAGTCTGTTTTTCACCCTTTCTTCCTCTCTCATTTGTCTCTCTCTCTCTCTCTCTCTACCTTCCTCTTCTTCTTGCGCGCTCTCCACCTCCTTCTCTCGAAACTCGTCTCGTATACCTTTTGCTGCACCTTCCTCTTTTTCCATCTCGCCGTCTCCCTCTCTCTCTCTCTCTTTCGCTATATCTCCACATCTCCCCGCGCGCGAGTTCTCCGGCCTTTTCCACTCCTTTCTTCGCCTCCTCTGCCACCACCACCACCTCCTCCTCCTCCTCCTCTTCCTTCTGCAGCACGTCTCGACCTCTCTCGCCTAGAGTCCGATTTGTCTGGCCCTCTCTCACTGCGTCGGTGCGGCTCTGAACGCGAGAGCTCGGGAATCCGGTACAATCCCGCCCAAAACACTGTTCATGTAGATCCTTACTCGTGTTAAGTGCGTCTGAATTGCCGGTGTATATACCTTATTGGAAATACAACGTGGGGTACGGAGGTATATGTATACAGCTGAAGGGAAAAAAGCGCGGTATATAGCGTGCACGAAAACCTGCCTTCTTTCCCTCGATTTCCTCTCTACTGGCTCGATTTTTCTGATGCCGAGAGTGGAAATTGGCTGCCCGCGCGTTTCTGTGCACTGCACTGATTTTCTCTTTCTCCATTTCTCTCTCGCTCTGTGCATACTCTATATCCGCACCCACCCGGGCCGCGCATTGTCGTCGTTTCGCTCTTTCTTCCGGAAAGTCAAAATAATTAGTCTCGCCGAGGAGATGAAAATTAACTTCGTTGCCCGCTGACGTTCCCCCTCGTCTTATTCGCTCGCTTTCGCCCGCTCCCCCGACACTGGCGCCTTTTTCCTCCTCGCCTCTTTCCTTTATTCTTTTTTTTTTGT
>JAPYZO010003318.1:0-12915 GCA_030522905.1 Torymus flavipes
ACGTCTCCTCATCGTGGTTGCATCGACTCCTACTTTGGGTAGAGAGTCTGTGAAGATATACTACAGAAATGATCCTGTGAAGTATGATCTTGCCTTTCGTCTGCCCGACCGCCTCTACTTGTACACGCGACTCAACCAAATTACTTGCATACGTGAATTTCGGGTAGCCATCTGGTGGCTGGGCTGAGGAAAGACGCTCTCAAGAAGCACAGACGGCCGAGCGGCGGAGCGGCTGAGTGTCGCCGAGAAGGCGAGAATAGAGGCTCGTGAGTGGGGGTAAAGTGAGCAAGCGGACGAGAATGAGAGAGGGAGAGAGAGAGCGCCGCGTGCGTAGATCGAGCACGTGGTCGCTGCAAATATACGAGAATATGTGATTATTAAATTAATTAAGTAAATGTACCTTATAATTAACATAACATTTTAATTTTTAATATTAATTTTTTTATTGTTACTTGATAGATAGTTAATTTGTTAATATTCGCTTATTCAATTATGTTATCTATTAAATAAGACCAGAAATTGTTTTTATCCTAATCAAATTGGTCTTCAAAATTTTCCTTTGTATAGCCATAAAAATAATTTTATTCCTAAAGAACTATACCTTCCTTTTAACATTTATTATTTCTACTAGGGTTAATATTCACGATTAATCAATCTCAAATGAAATAACCAACGAACTGTAAAGAATAGATTTTTTACAATTATTTTTTTCTATTTAATATCAAATGAAAGAAAAGTTCTTGTTTTTAAATAATTCGAGTTAAGTTAAAAGTATATTAAATAATTTTTAGATAGTACGTCCTCGAACGAGTCCTCATGACTTTTCTTACGTCTAAACACATGGAATAATAATACCGAAGCACCTCCAAGGATTTTAGCCGCTCACTTGACGCCTTCCATCGATGGTAACGATGAAAATCGCTCCCGTTATAAATCTTTCATTTTCACAGCGAGACAGTTTCCATATGTTAGCGCGGCCGAGTTTTCCATTTTTTTTTCTTGCGCGCTCAGCTCTCGAGGATCCGTGCCGCAAGGTTTCGAAAACGCGCCACGATTCTTTTTTGCATATCAACGAAGTATTGTTAAGTCGTTGGAAATGAACTCGACGAGTCAACTCGAACTCGACCTAAGCAAAGACGTCTCTCGCAAGAGACGTTGATGGATAGGTAGATGATGGAAGGTTTTTGAAAATTCTTATTTGTAGGTCGATGGTATTCCAGTAATAATTAATAAAGTAAAAGACATTTTACTTACATAAGTAAAATGAATAAAAAAATGCTATTCTGTGATAAAGTTTCATTTAAAAAAATACTGTATTTATGTTTTTGTGATATTCAAATTTACGACGGGCTTCATTTAATTAAATCTAATTGAATTTTATTTATTGTACTAGTATTACTACTCTTAGCTGTTTCTCGATTTATTTTGGGTTTCGAGATCGATTCGAGATTTCGAGATACCTCACAAAAACGCTCGAAAACTGAACGAATGTCGATCTCTCAATGATACAAACTCGGAATATAATAGGAAAAATGAAGCATTACCGAGCACTTTTACAATAAAACATAGATGTAACCGTTAAATTTGAAAAAAAACTTTCAACTTGACGGGTAACTAACATACACGAACGGCAGTAACCGTCAAAACTCCCATCCCCATGTACAGAACCCGCATTACAATAATGTTTATATTAGTAAAATGTGCCATTTACAATCACGAGCCGTCATCCCGGCGCGTCAATCCGTTTGCAAAACACCTTCTCTCCTCCGTTCACGACGAAACGTGCGCTCTCCATATCCACACTCGCTCTTCTCTCTCTCTCTCTCCCTCTCGCACATTGCAAAAAAGCTTGGATCAAAAGCGCAGGAGCCACGACGCAATTCAATCACAATCCGCGAATTCTCACGGATTGCTCCCGTTTTGAAAGTGTGCGGCGCGTATGCTCTACCTTGCGAAACCCATACCTGCCGATGTGTTTCAGATGCAAATGGCCCGCGCGATCGAGTTCTACTCGTCAAGGCGAGAGAGAGAGAGAGACGTGTGCCCTATACTGTGGCTGTGCATATACGATCTCTTTTTAATTCCGTCGATTCCTTTCTGTCCCATTTTTTAGCTGTTTATGCGGCATGTTATTTTTTTTTCACCGGCTGCATGGGGATGGATTTTTCCGTAAGGCCGGTAAGGCATTCGTCTTGTATTGGTGCGCTGTCAGTTTTGATTTGGTAACGCGGAGTATGGTAATCGGCAGCGATTTGTTATTTTGAGGACTTTTACTTTTGCCAGTTTATCTAAATACCCGCGGTGGATGGGAACATATACGCGTTTGAGATATAAATTTCTTGGAAAAATGTTATTCACGTACCATTTTATATGTTTACAAATATGTTTTAGTAAAGAAGGTACAAAAAGGTTTATATTTTATTCCATTTAAAGAGTGCCATACCTAAAAGAATCTCAATTTACAAAAAATATTTATCAGAAAACACTTTAAAACAATCTTTTTTTTCCCATCTTTAAATGCCCATCATCAAAAAACCAAATTTTTCAATAACTCGTTCTCCACTGCAGCAGCCCTTTTTTAATTCCCCTCCCCGTCCCATACTTGCTTCGGTATAAACACTTTGGTATTTCGAAAAGCCGGGACGTTTGACGTCGTCGTCGCGCGCGCGCCTGACGTGCTGCGCGATATAATCGCGCGGGAATTCGAGGGGCCGAAAAGAAATCCCTCACGTTCGGACGTGTGAGATAGATGTCGATCTATGAAAATCGGCGAAGTTTAGCTGAACAGTTTTTTTTTATTTCGGCAAGTTCGTGCGCACGTGACGAAATTATGTGTACGCGCGGGAATCGAGAAGCTATTTGCGTTCGAACGAAAATATCCGCAAGCGATAGAGAGAGAGAGAGAATAATTTTATTGCCATTAGAGGCCGCTGTGACCGTAGATTATCTCGTCGCTGGTATTTTGCGTTAGTTTAGCTGGAAATTGTATAATGTAATGGGTATTTTGGATGTGTGAAAGTGCGAGTTGAGGATAGGCGAAAAAGTTGTGCTATTGATAAGAAAATTTACGTAATGTCTTAGGATTATGTCTTTTTGCATAGAACTTATTATTTTGATTTAATATTTTTAGATTATAGCCTATTGTTGTTAAGCGTATATTTCTTTTCAGTATTTTGAGTATGACTGAATTTATATTTAGTAAATTTATTTATATAAGTTATGAAATATTACGGAAATGGATAGAATTTATATAAAATCTTATTATAAGGCGACTTAAGAGAAATATTTTCTTTCTCCTTCTGTAAATGTGTTGAGACCAAATTGTAAAAACGACTTTAAAGTATACTAAATATACTACCAAGAAAAAAATTAGCAACACCCCAAATGTGATATTCGTTTTGCTGGATGAAAAAGTGTAAAATGTGCACATATTCTTTAATTGAATTCATTTATTAAAATTATGCACGTGATATTTTCGATGCCCCCACCCCCGACCAACAGCACTCGCTGCGCTCGTGCCGCAAATGTCGGGGCGGGCATCGAACTCAACTTACCACCAGTGTCTTACAGTATTTTATACCACGAGAGCCGAATAATCATATTAAAATTATGATTTTCAGTGGTATAAACGTACTGGGACAGTACGTCCACCGGGCATCAAGAAAAATAGTATACGGTACACAAGACGATGGTTGGTCTCTTTTCTATCACCGACGAAGACTGTGAGATTACTTTAACACATCGAAACAGTAATTTGAGATCGACTTGTTGTTTAGTCCGATCTCTTTGAAAAGCAACAGTCCAACAACTGTACTTCGCAAGAACGTCGTAAGAAAAAATCAACCGATCGCTAACATGCAGGGCCAAAGAGTGGGCAAGCGACCGATACGTACTTTCCTCGACTCGGTAAAAATTGCTGCGATCACTCGTGTATGCGGCGGTGAGAGCAAGACTCGATCTCCCGGCAAATGAATATACCTGAGTTCACTCTCATTCGAGGGTGGTGTAAACGCGGAGATAAAATTCTCAACAGTACTCTAGGCACATCGTCGCCCCACGGCGATTTCATGTCATGGACATCGTCGAACGGTACGGAGCCAGACGAGAGACGTCGAAACTCAGTTCAATAGTATACTCTACAATAACTACAAAGACGAGATGAACATCGAAGACTATCGACCTCTGGATTTGAGCAAAAAGACATCCGATCGCAAAACAAACATCGAAGCGGCAACATGACGAGTGATGAAGCAATCTCAAACGAATTGATGTTACATCTCTGTATAACAGAGAATTAGAACATATTAAGGCTTGTGCGATCAATCAATATATACACACGGCAGATATTTTTGTTAATAAATCATACAACGCCGCCTGGCGGTTAACGTAGTAACTAATTTCACTGATGTATGAAAGAAGCATGTCGGTTATTAATATGAAATAGCTAGTGGAAAATTAGGGTTGTTACAACCTGACCTATCCCAACGTCACCTGCACTTAAATGTAGCATATACGAAACTTTTTTTATTATGTGTAAATGCATGCTTACACTTTTATCAAATTTTACTTTCTTAGTTTCTCAAGATTATTACTCTAATTTTAATATATAAAGCATTAATTAACTGTTATATAATACTAAAAATAATAGTACATTACGATACAAGTGCGGGAAAGCAGATTTTTTGTCTTGTGTGACGTTTACACCCGAGCGATGCGAGGGTGGAAAGGCACACGAGAAGAGAATCTCTTCCCCGAACGTGTATCGTACCAAAGTTTTTGATACAACGTGTGGAAAGTTAGATTTTGAGCACACGTTTTTTGCCGAGCGTGTGGAAAAACGAACTTTCCGCACGGAGTGTCGAAAAAAATAAAACACGAAATTTTGATACTCAAAAGCTTTTTTCATTATTATTTTGATTAAATAAAAAATAAAATTGAAATATTTTATATTTTTCAAAAGTAGGTTTGTAGATTTATAATTACCAAATTGAATGAAAATTTTATAAGCTTCTACGAAATATAATGTGACATAATCTCACGAGATGTAGAGATATTGGCAGGCTATGCAGTGGTTAAAAAAAACGAGTTGTCCAACCAGAGAAAGGCGCCAGGATGAAAGCATTCGGAATGTTGTCATCTTGTTGCGAACAAAAAGTCCTATAATTACATTTTTTCGTCCAAATGGTTAGTAATTTGTAAATTTGTTATTAGAAAAAAACTTTTAAATTATAAAAACTTAAAAACTTGGTGCCCCAAGCGTCACCGAGGTATTCTCTTGACTTTGAAATTTCGAAGCAGCAAGAGTGCCCTGATCCTCGCCAAGTGTGGCCATTCGAGCCGCTCAGGCTACAAAGGGATGACGCCTGCCGAGCCACGCTGGGTGTCACCAGGGCAAGCCAGGATCGACTTGGAGAGAGTCTCGCAACACGGCAAAACACTAGCCGCCTGCCATGCGATGGGCGTGCAGCAAGGAGAGAGAGCTAAGTTTTTGTTTACTTTGATAGCAAAATTATAAAATACATAAGATGATCAGGTAATACAGTGTAGTACAAATAGTAGCAAAATATAGAACGATTTCTACAATATATGGAAAAATAGTAGCACATTTATACAACCAGTAGCAACATTTGTAAAATACTCATAGAAGAAAAATCGTTAGCCCGTGGCTTCCTCAACCTTAATTTGCTGATTTCTTTAATTAATCATATAATTAATTCTGTTTTGAATGCGACCCATCCGATTCACATATACTTAAAAAAGAACTATTAAAATTAGTTTATATATAAGTAACCTAACGAAACTCGCAACCAATTATCCGCTCTTACCACTCTCAACCAAACTAACAAAAAAAAAGACGAACCTCCACTCTAATCTTTCCCTCCTCGTCAAACCGAACCTCGAAGCAACAAAAGCACCGACCGCAGCATCTTCAAAGGCGGTCGCGCGTTAGACGCTACCTAGTATACTTTTAGACCTCGCACCAGTGCAACGCTATGCACATACACACTGGACAGTTGCAGCGGCGGGTATAACTCAATTCCGACTCGTGTACGCGCTAATTGTATAAAGAGTCGGCGGCGCGAGTATATATACGGCTCCTGCGCCGCTGCAACCCGCGGGACGCGCATGCAGGCGAGTGAGAGAGCGAACGCATTCTGTTATGCAAATCGATGTTAATTAAAATCGAGCGCTGCTGAGGTCGTGTGTCCGCGCGGCTTCTGATGTTCTACTCGCGAATATCGTGTAGAAGGAGGTTGTTGAGTGGTACTGGCTTCTGGGTGTGCGATGGATAAGTATGGTGGAAGAGTTGATGCGGTTTAGGGAGGAGTTGGAGTTATATGTTTTTCTGGATAAGTGAAATTGTGGATCGATTTTGCGTATCATATTTGGCGGGAAATTTTTAATTTTCATTATTTTTTCTTAATTTTTGCGAGATTTATTATAATTGTATCAGGCAAGTGCATTGGTTTAGCTGATATAAATGATGAGCCAATTATAGAAGCTTTTTGAATAAATATAGAATTCATTTTATATGTTCATTATTTGAGTTCAGTATTCAATGTTATAAATACTTTTAAATGTTCGATTAAATAAGACGACTTCTTATTTAAAAACTATTTTTAATAATTTTAGTTGCTGCACGTGTCAGATATTTTATTCATCCTACATTTAATTTTGAAATTTACGTTTTAGTATTAAAGCATATGCTTATAAATATATATTCGAATAATAAAATACGTGCAAGTGCGTTTACACAAACGTACTATTCCCCATACAATTCATTAAAATTATACATCTTCATAATGAATTATAATTGACAAATCTCAAAGAACTCAACAGAAAATTTAAATTCCATCCTGTACCAAGGTAACAAGACAAAACCATCATTACCGCAGAACCAATCAGCTAAAAAAAAAACTTCCTTTTTAATACCCTCTCCGCGCATAAATTCAATACGCGCTAATCAACCTCTGAATCGCATTAAAATTTCCTCTCTCCCTCTCCAACCTTTATACCGCAACTCCACACCGGCTTGCATTCAAACGTATCGTTTTTCCAGAAGTTAAAGTCCCCGCTGTCAACGCTTACATACACACACACACACGTACACGGCGCATAATACACGTACCGGCGGAGAAAATAGAGGAAGCGCGCGAGGTTAAAAGTGTGCGCGCACACATAAAAGAGCCGATGCCGCGGCGCGCTCGGCAAGAGGTAGACCTTGTCGCGGTGTGTGCACCTTGATGCACCCGCCCCGGCGACATGGAAATGGCCGCGATAAATCGCCGACCGCGAACTATTCCATTATAGCGGCCGCCTACGCGGCCGATGAGCATAAGCGGTAGGGGGAGGTATAAATAAGGGGAATGTTTTATTGTATATATGAATGGACGGGGTGGCGAGGTTTCCTAGGCGAATGTCGCGCGCGCGAGAGAGAGATTTTCGATAAAGTTTCGCGGTGCTGTGTATATGCAGGGAACTCGTGCGCCGTGTCAGTCTTTATAATGCGAGAACAGTAGAGGGGGATGATTCGTGGGCCTGATTAGGATCTTTGATTTATAAGCGGGAGTGGGATATGAGGAAGTTGCTGCATGGCTGATTGATGATCGGTTGATTGCCATTCCGATGGTATTTCTAATAATGCTGAGCTTTGAATTGTTTGAAGAGCGTACTGAAATCGTAACTTTTTATAATCGCTGCTGAACGTTTCTTCCGTTTCTTGTATTTTGTAGTTGATGGAACACTTTTATAATTTTCTTCGCATAGTTTGAAGTAATGGTTTTTGTTTTTTTTAATAGAAAGCTGTAGTGATCACGTCTTACTGCCTTTATATACCTTAGAAACCATCATCATTCGCACGATAGCGCATTGCACTGGATACCTTTTTTTTTTAAATTAAGAAAAATATCTGTTATGGTTCACTTGCTCCTCCATTCCGCATTCCTTCAACCGCGCATTACATCCCATAACTCTCGATCCTTACCACATATCCACCTGCCACCGATCCCTACCTTCACCCACCCAAAATAAAAAAAAAACGCTCTCCGCACATACTTTCGCGTCGGTTACAAATTTGTAAATAACGCATTCGCCTATAAATAAACATCGACGCGCCGGTATATATAGATATATACACGCGTGTGTGCGTTATGCATGAGGGCAGCTTAGAAAGATTTCCCGGAGCGAGCTGCACCGGGAACAAAGAGAGCGAGATCCGAGCTCATCCATCTCCCGCGGCGAACTTGTGTGTATATATATACACGATCGACGTTTCGGCTCGAGGCGCGCGCGCAGTACTGACTTTTCTCTGAATAATGTACCCCGAGCGAGTGAGCTGGTTCAAAGTCGCGAGAGCACGCGGGTGAGCAAAAAGTGAGCCGAGGCGGAGTTGTTGCGCCGCAGTGCATTGGGAGTATATATAGTAGTGGATTGAGGTGATGGGGGGGAGTGTAAGGGGTCAGCACGGCGGATGGGTACAGGTGCCTTTTTTTCTTTCGAGTTTTGTTGGAATTGAGTGATGAATGAAATGGGCGAGGCAAGAAATGATTTATCATTCATCCGATGAAAATATAAATATATTTTTTTCAAATTCAAGATTACTTTATTGATTATGATAAAACAATAAAATAATTTTTTGATAGTTAGGAAAGGATTTTAGATTCGGATATAATTTTAAGATTTGTTTTTGATGTGGAAACATGAAACAAGTATAGCATATTAGATTCTAAAGCTAAAAAGAAATTCAAATTCTGGACATTTTTAGTTTTATTTTGAAGCAATCTTGAAGAAAGAGTTTTTTGAATGGCCAGTTGATCTTGAAAAATATTAAATGTGTTACGTGTGCATAATATCGGCGAGTTCTCATTCGTAACAAATGCAATTCCAAAAATTGAAAATAAAATTAGAAAAAAATAAGCTTTTATTTACTCTTTTTAGATATCAATTCCTTCCAAAGTTATGAGAGTTTAAACCCGTGCATGAAAAGCTTTTCTAGTCAGCTTTCCTATAGTCAGTACCAAAACTAGCTCATTCTAGGACCTTCAAAATCCTAACCTGTGAAATATAATTAAAATCCCGCAATTAAATATAGCTTATCACATTGTATTTTTTAACGTGCAAATTCGAAACCAATTTCTAACCGTACTATTATTATATTCATACAGAACGTTTAACATAAAAGGCCCTAAACCAGCATCGATTCCTCCCTATTAACCGCACAACACTGCTTTTTCCTACCGCAATTTTTCCCCCCTCGCCGACCATTTAACTGTACTTACTCTCGAAATACACCTCCAGAAGCAGCGCTGTCTTTCTCTCCCGATCGCAACAAAAGCGTGGAGAAAATAAACGCGGGCGCGGAGCGGCAAAAAGCGCAGAACCAGCAACGCACGCACACGCCGCACTTGGCAAGAGGGATACGACGCACAGGGCAAGGACCAGCCGCGTAAGTGCAGCGCTTCCTCCTCTCTTCGGAGTGCCGTTTGCGAAAAAAGGTGCGCTGCCGGTGCGAGAGTCCCGCAGGACGCCTCTGCGGTTTTTGCCGCGAATTCTCTCCGCCGGTGAATTGATTTACTTCGTTCTGCAGCTTTCGAGGAGAAGAGGAGAGGTAGAAGAAGAAGAAGGTAGCTCGCATATAGTTTGTATGCGGTGGTATGCAGTATACGGGGGAGAGAGAGGGAAAAAGGAGTGGCGGGAGTGGTTTTTGAAATATTTGACAAATTAAATAGTCGTTTGATGGGTTGATTAGGGATTTGAGCGTGAGAGAGTGGATTTTTCTTCGCTGCTCTGGGACGAGCGCAGTGGCTGCTGAATTATACATAGGCTGGGGAATTTGATTGACGTATTTAGATGGAAAAAGAAGTCATTTGTGAATGGGAATTGGGAGCAATTAATTTCGAATAGTTCGCTGATGAGGGATAATTTACTGCGTGAATCCATATTTTTATAGAATTATTTACCGCGAGCTGTTTATGGTGTTCTTTTTTTTCATTTCTGGCGTATATGTGCAAGTATTGAGCAAGAATTTTTTTCTCAGGTATATAATGGCCATAAGGGAAATATTTTCTTGCGCTGCGTGAAAATATTTACCGCCGCGCAGCTCCGTGTATCAATGATAAATTGCTAATTGCAGAATACGACGACACGAGCATTGATTTTACTCGGCTCGTGTTTCATTTATAACATTTTTTTTCTCTACACTGGAATGTGCACGCACGATTCTTTGACTTTTCAAGTGATATAAGGATCGGCCAAGGTGATAGGAGGGGGAGAAAAAAGCTCGGAAAGCTAGTTATTTAAAAGTCATTAAGGTCATTGCAAAGAATAGGGCGGCTTGGTTTCAAGGTGTAGCCGAGGATTTTTATTTTTCAATACAACGGCAATTAGACGTTACTTAATATTGAATTAACACTAACGATCATTTTTCCAAAGTGAAGGTAATTGCTGAGTGAAGTATTATGGGGGGGGGGGGGGTATCCCGCTTAGTTACCATTACGAGCATTTACTAAGAGACCGCGTTAAATGTCTAATTATTTTTGTAACAAATACGTGAACGATCATTTATCCACACTATAAAAAAAAGTCGTGTGAACTGCAATTTTTGCAATCCTCGTCAGAAAAAAGGAAAAGGGCGCTCCAACTATTCATGACATATAATTTTCCGATTAAAAAATCATTAGTTCAATTTCCACCCACCACCTCTACTAAAATAAAAAGACAAACGTCCTCTAAAATAATCTATTTACGCGTTCTCCATCAATTCCCAATATCAATTCCCCGCTCGCAACCTCACCACTCCATCACCCCGCAACCTTCTTCCCCCCTTCCCACCTCGAAAAAACCTCAACCGATTCATTACACACCGAACTCTCAAAAATCACCTCTCTCTCTCTCTCTCGCACACGCACGCGCGCCCCATAATTCATCATGCAAATTCCCCCCTCTAAATCATCGGCGGGGCAACAAAGTTGCCACGCGCACCTGCCGAGAGAGCGCGTGCGCGCTCGCGCAAGTGCGTTATTGGAAACTTCGCGGGAGGTGCATCGTTATTATTATTATTGCGCGGTGTGTGTAGATTGATGGAATATCGGCCGCGAAGGAGAACCGGTCGTTTCGTACGCGAGCGAGCGAGGATTATCCGAGTGAGAACTAATGTTGCCCTATTAATTTCTAGGCGGTTAAGAAGGAGGTGGAGGAGGACGGATAGGAAGTCGGGGGCGAGTTGTTTATGCGGAGGGCAAGGTTGAGGTTAGAGTTCTGTGGGTGCGAGGATGAGTAATCGTTTGTTCCGGGGTTTTTGCTTGCGAGAGGAAGAAGTTTTTATTTTATTTTTAAAAAGGCTATAGTACCCAACGTTTATTTTTAATCGTATTAGAACAACGTAGACAATGAAACTTTTATCGGTGCGAGAATATAATCAACGATGTCGACCTCCTCAACCGACAGGTCAAAAGGTAACGCACTCACGCATATCGTCGGGATTGATGCGCAGCCCTTAACCGAATTAATGGCACCGCATCAATAACGTCATTGAGCCCCCGTCGACCTCTCGATTCTCCTATACCAACCTTAAAAAAGAAAAGTCATCATGCCTTATTTACAAATTGCATTAACATCGATATACTCTGCAACCCTATAGCGCGGGAACTTCAGCACAGAGCCTCAACCTCATTTCCCATGCGTCGGCGGCGCGTATATAATCGAAGAAAAGGTTCGCGATCGCGCTGAATAATAACGATGATGATTCACAATCAATTTGTCGTTCTCGCAGGGGGGAGAGAAGCTACGCGTAATTTCGAAGTAATAGTAGCCAGCAGCAGCAGCAGCAGACCTCATGTCTTTGCTTGTTTTGCGATCATTAGCGCGTGCGCGCGGCGGGTATAATTCGAATAACACAGTGTACAATCAATTTGCATTTATGTTTCTATTCGCACGCGCGCGAGCGGCGTTTTTGCGTGGCGTAGCACAGCCGCGACTGAGTCTAATGTATATGCATATACGCCGATTCCGTTATTGCGCGGTCGGCTGATGTACAATAGCCGGAATTATAATTGATGACGTTTACATGCGTGCTTTGGTTTATCGGCCGCAAAAGTGTCGTTAATGTTGTAGGTTTCAGTTTGGGATTGGTAAACGTATAGAATTTTGACAGATCATCTTGATTGATATATTATATTTTGAAAAACTTAAGATAATTTCTCACGTTTTCTTCGACAACTATACACTAATCTAATAGCGTCAAAATTAAAAAAACTCCCTTCCTATCTTATTTTCGGACACACATAGCTCGGATTCAATGGTACCATGCGACCTCATCGACGATAAATTCTCGAACGAATCGGCAACGTCTTCGGATCCTGGTTTACGCTCTTCGCCGATTAGATTAGATAGACTTGCCGCAGGGGGAGGAGGGGAAGAGCGAAAAAGCTACTTCGGCGGATAGTATCCGCGCGCGCGCGCGGGCGCATTGTACCTACACGTGAAATCACTTTGGGCCATCCATTACAATAACACGAGAAAGGATTTAGATAAATTCTGAGTTTGATTTTATTCTACGGCTGTTTTTACCGTGGTAATTGATAACAATTACAGAGAGCTGGGGGGAAGATTAGAGGCCGATAATCGGCGGGATTAACAAGAGTGGAGAGATATAGAAGGTTATTCAAATTCGATGATAGTGGCAATGATGGTATTTATATATTACATCAAAATATAAATAGAGTTTCGGGGTTAGCAGCCTTTTTGAATTGATATTATGTAATTTGCTATAATTAATTTTCACAATTTGGTCGGAGGGAATTCTAACGGAATGTTTGCTTACAATGCAAGGATTTTTAACAATAATCCTAATAAACTTTCACAGCTTCCGTCGTTGCAGTTAATTTTAAAATTCAATAGAAGATCATTGTATTAGAT
>JAPYZO010003319.1:0-12911 GCA_030522905.1 Torymus flavipes
CTATTCGTTTTTCTTTGTCTCTTTTCTCGCTTCCGTTATAGAACAATCCGATAATAACTCCGAACGAGACTTGGGGAAACAGTGAGAGCTCGACACGACCGACAGCTAATCTTCAAAATGTTGTTTTCGTTGCGTATATTGCCACCGCTTTTTGCCTTCTTTCCGTGCTTCCACTTAAGCTCTGCTTCCTGTGAGTATTCCATCTCTTTTCCGATGCGCAGCTAGGCGAAATGCAAAGGCGCCAAGCGATTGAATCGGATGCCGGAAAATTCGGGGCTTTGATAAAATTTGTATATACGCGGGCGGCCCTTTGAGAGCCAACTCGGAGAGATGCATTATATAGACAGAATTTTGAGAGGAAGGCGCGGTTCGACAGATCTGGCAAATGGAATATTTCAGGTTGAAGAAAATTAGTTTTGTAACTAATAAGTGTGCCTTTTCGAAAGAATATTTATTACGCTGTTATAAAGATGAAACTTTTTTTCCAACACTGATTGTTTTTATCGAATCATACCTAATATTTTGCAATTACGTATAGTAACATAAATTTCAAACGCAATATAAACTTATTCATTCGAATTTAAATATTCATTAAAGTTTCGCCGGAGTTAAAAAAGAAACTCTTCCGAAAGAATTTCAGGGCTTTGAAATGAAGTTTTTAATCCTTTAAGAAACGTTAAAGTCTCGGAAGACCTACTTTACTGAATTAGAGATCAAAATAGTTTTACAGCTCGTAAAACATACTTTTTTAAAAGCCCTCAAATTATTTTCCTATTACCACCGAAATTGTTTAATTAAAACCTTCAGTATTTTACATTATAACGTTAAAATTTAATTTACCCCGCTTTGTTTGAGGAAAATCACAATATAAAACGAGGCTCAAAGGGATTTGTTATGAAGCGCTGCATGCCAGCTTATTATTTTTCTTAACAATGTGTATAGTGCATTAAAGAAGCACAGTATATCTAAAATAACAATACATCTTACCTACTCTTCATAATTAAAAAATATACAAAGCATTCCGTTATTCATAACAATTTTCAGATGTAGCTTTTAAACAAGCCACACTATCACATTCCGGCATATTATCGCACAAAATTGGAAACGCAAATCGAACAAAGACTGTTAATCGCAAAGTCAATACTCATTACCTCGATAATCCTATCGCCGAAACTTCGTGCCGACCATCCGCCACACGGCTGCTATATATCCGGGAACTATCGCCGAAAGTTTTAATTGAAAAAAGGGGGAACCGAGGGCTTTAATCCTCAAAATAATCAAAATACAAGAAAAACGCCGGGCGACCTGACCCAGATACAATTCTCCCTCTCGTCCGATACTCGCTCGTGTGCGCGAGTCTCTCTCCCCTCTCCTTTTGTACACGGTTTTCGAAAACTGCGTATAAAACTTCCCTCGGCGAGTTGATGAAATTAAAATCTCGCAAAACTCGAGTCGGTGGAGAGAAATTCCCATGCCATGCATAGACAAGACGAGGGATCGACAGAAAAGCAAGTGACTCGGCGGGCCGAGATATATATCCTCTACTCTCTTTCCTCTGCGCGCATTTTTATGCTACCTACCTACTCGTGCTCGAACTGCGTACATTCGTCTTCTTTTCTTTCGGTTTGCGGAGTATGCGGATTCCTGTCGTGCGCGTCTTACATGGAACGTTTTTTCCTAGTATTCTTCCTTTTGAGAAAGTGGAAGTTCCGGGGTGGCATACTTACGTTTATGAAGGAAAATCAAGGTCAAATAGTGATCAATGTAATATCTCGATTTTATATTACAATAGTTTGGCAAAAATTTAACGAATATTAACGAAAGAAATATTGAAAAACTTTTATCGCACAAGATAAAAACCTTGACGACATCATATAGCCGAAACTATAGTAAAACTTTCAACAGTCGTTTTACTCGACCAGATACAAAATCCATTTACAGTATTTCGTAAAAAAATGTAATATTTATTACAAGTGCGCGCCATTACACTTATGGCCTCCCGCGCCGTTTTTTCCCACTTTTATTTTTCTTTCATTTCCGCGAGCGGAAATAAAAATTTAGCAGTCGTTTCCCTTTATTGTTGACCCACGCGCACGCGATTGCAACTATCGCGACTCATCCTCTCATGGTAGATCGTCTTCTTCACCGCGCGGCAATTTATAGCTTATAAAACAGCAATTACTTTTATCGTCGACGTTGCGGCAATTGCCTCAATTTTATTGTTCGGCTCGACTCGCAATAACAAACATCAGGCTGGAATGGCACGTCGACACCTGGTGCTGCAATATTTTTTCGCTTCTTTGTACATGTACACACACACACACATTGCGTCCCGATCACGTTCCGAGAAGAGACAGAGATAGAGACTCGATTCGAATTTCGGATTTCCAATAGGAAAGGGATTTCCAAGGCAATTCGGAAAATTCTATTTCGAAACGATGATCTCGAATTAAATTAAGTACCCAATTTAATTCGGCCGATCGCCGTGTCCGTCGCGACTCTGACGTGCGCGCGATGGAGTGGAGAGCGAGGATTTCGCTCGCGGCCTGATTGAAAAATCTCATTTAGCTCGTGTACCTACTCTCCTTATTACTTTTGCCAGCGATCCCGACGTTTTACTCGAGCATTTTCTCATCGCGAGAACGCAGAATCTGTTATTTCACCTTTATATCTCTGAGCCTATCCGGTTTTTTTTCTTTCAGCCGTCTGTTACATTATGTTCCTGATATTTTATTCATACGTTGTTTCATTCTTGTATATTTCCTTATTTTCCATGTTTATTGTGTTGGTTGTCATATACTTATTTTAACCTTTTTATGCGTGCCATAGTTCCTTACCTTTCTCTTTTCTTTCTTTTACGTAATCGCATTCTTTTTAGAAAATTGTGTATTGTTGTACTGTGCGCATGAAGTAATCATGGTGGTAGCTAAAAGAATAATCCCTTACTCAAGAGTAAAGTGATCTAGTACAGCTATATACTTCAAAACGAAAATGAAAATTGAACGCATGTAACGTTTCAATTAGAAAATGTTTTGTAACATCATTCTTTTATATAAGTATAATGTGAAATCCAGTGTACCTTTTATTATAATTAATATTTACCCCATCTTGGCATTAAACGTTTGCACAGGTATTATTATGCATGCGTACCTTCCTATCAAGCTGATGGACCATCAAAAGTATAATGGTTGCCCAGTTTAAAGAGTAATCTTACTATATATAAGACTCATAAAATAAGATCATCATCGCGGCAATATTTCAATCAAAATAAATTGTCAAAGAGTATCTTACACCCCGCCAAAATATTCAGCCTATATCGACACAGCTCGCTTGAAAAAAATGCCTGAACCATCGGCTTTAACAGAACGGGGGAAGAAAAAAAAAGGTCAACCCGCACGTATACCGCACGTTAATTGCCTCATAATCCCACGCAGCCTCTCTCACCCTCCACCGTTCGAAAATTCAGATCTAAATCTAAATCTAAACATCCCGAGCCACAGCTCCACCCCCCTGAAGTCGAGCCGTGCAGCCACCCTGCGGCATTCGCGTCGTCGTGTCGGCCTCGCCACACGACCGAAATCATCCAATGTTTACAGTATATGTGTACTTATGTGAGCGCACGCTGCAATTCTAACTCTCTCTCCCTCTCTTTTGTCTCCTCCGCGAGAGCACAGGCAATATCTCGTCGACATGCACACACGAAGGGAGAGAGAGAGAGAGAGAGAGAGAGAGAGAGAGAGAGAGCCCAGCGGATCTGTTTCTCCCTCTCTGCAGAGCAGCAGTAGCAGGAGCCGTTTGCGCGCGCTCCGGTTTTGTTCGGGCGGGGTCATTCGCGAGCTAGCGCTGCGAGCGAGCGAGTAGAGAGAATCGATCGAGAGAGAGAGAGTGAGAGAGGGATGCGCGCGTAGTATAGCAGTAGAGGAAAATTTTCTCCGAGAGAGAGAGAGAGTGAAGAGCGCCATCGCCGTGTTTTTCGATGAATTATGCATAAGTTGTGTGACTATGTATATACGTGTGAGTGTATGCGGGTGACGGAAAAATGATGGGAGGTTTCTTCCCTCGCGCGTTCGCTTGTATATTTTTTTGTGGCTCTCCGCGCGCCGACGCTGATTGCTGCTTATGCGTACTGCGGAGCGGCGAGAGGAGGAGGAGGAGGAGGAGAGGAAAGATGCTGCGGGGAATTACGCGGTTAGAGGGTGGGTCTTTCTTTTATTTTACTTTTTTTTTTTAACTTTCTGTTTTTCTCGGGGGGGAGTCGAGGTGCCGGAGGTAAACGGTGGGTCGTTGCTGGTCGGAGATTATATAGAGTTATAAAGGAACTGGATTTTTTTCTTTTTTTTTTTTTAAATGGGCACGTGTGCAGCTCTAATATTAACCTATATCAGAATTAGCCTGTTTGGTGGGGGGAAGCGACCGACTTGTTTATTATTATCTGTATGTTTGAATATGTCGAATAAGGGTTACGATAATGTTTGGATTGGATTATGGAACCAACAATGCTGCTTCTATATGGTTTTTAAAATGTATTTTGTGAATTTTTTTATGAATGTTCTACAACCAATTACTAATAACTAACCAACAACTAACCAACAACAAATACTAATAATTCTACATTAAATTACAGATAGCCTAAAATGAATGAATTTTTAATAAATATTTCACTTTTAAGATTTATTCAAAAGCAGATATTATATTTTATTATAGGCAACTTTTTCTTATATTGGATGAAATGATAAATAAGAGGAAAAAAAAATTAAGCCATCCGCCAATACTGGGAACGCAATAACGCGAAATTATTATGACTTGCGAAGCAAAGAAGTGAATGTAAATGAAGTTTTCTTTGAAGTCGGACATAATGAATTCCCATCACGTTCGCTGCAATTCTTCTCGCACCGATTCACCGATGTTATTGATTTCAACTTGTTGAAAGTTCTCTCAGTCTTTAAAACTTCCCACTCACCGGCCATTTGCATACTTATTTATTAGCCCTCCTTCACCTCCAACACACTCCACTTCCCCCACCCTCTGCAATATTCCAACGAAAAATAACAATTAATCGCGCACGCAGCCTCTTTTTATCCCCGAGCAAAGCTCCAACTTCGAGCTAATTGCTCATTCGCAAGAAGTTTCCCTTCAATTAGTTCGCGCACAAAGAAGAGTCGCGCCGAGAGCAAGTAAGTACTTACCCGCTGCTGCGCCAGCGCACCATAGTGTATAACCCCCGCAGCAGGGAGAGTTAGACGGTAGACTCGGTATTAGGTGGCGCATGACAAAACCGCGCGACTGTAAACTACTCCGCGGAACGGCGGATGAAGAGAGAGAGAGAGGGGGGGAGCACGCTGCTCCAAGTTTATAAGTCTTACATCCGAATATTAGGCGCAAATTGTCGACGCCGTGGCGCGCATGCGAGTATGAATTACTCCGGGCTCTAGTTGCATTCTGCGGTAACTTTGTGTCATTAGTAGGTACCTTCTGAAATAGTTATTTGCCGTGTTTATTGCGTTTAAAATGTGTAATAATTGACGCAGAGGTGGATTTCTAGGTGGTGTGGTGGAATTAGGAAGGTGTTGTAATGTAATTGAATGTATTATTTGAAATCTGGTTTATAAATTTAATATAAATTACAGTCCTATAATAGACCGATTAAATATTATTAACATTCAATATTCTTGTAATTCGTTTGGACGGAAATTAAATGCATTGTAATTTCCATGAATGATCATAAATTATTGACAAGAGTAATTTCTTTCGATTTGAATGAAATCATTACAATATTGATTGCGAAGTAATAATTAATATTGTTATTTCCAACTTTATAAAATTTAATATTTTCATTACATCGTTATTTACTTGTAATTTTAGAAAAAATTTCTCGACAAATACAAGTTTAACGAGACTCTAATGTACGTTGAAAATTTTCACACCTCGTCCTCGTCCATAAACCTAATCACCGACCCGCGGACACCTGATCATAAACCACACCAAACACGGCCGAAGCCCCCCCCAGCACACAACCGATCGATGCCGGTGAATAATGCTCCACTCAAAATCGGACGACATCACGCTGGTCTACCACCACACGTATATATATGCCAGGACCCGCGGCTATCCCCCAAAACAACGTAAATAAATAAAAAAACAAAACACACCTATATACGTAGCCTTTGTCCTCGCTACACGCGTGCGCGCACAATGCGGATTGTTTTTAATGGCACTTGCGCGTATAAAGTGCACGCGAGGTAGAATCGAAACTGGAGAGCGCGTGCGACGGGTTTCTCTCTCTCTCTTTTGTGAAGTTGCCGCGCGAGTATTTTTGACCGGCCCGCCGCATTGTGTTCCGTATTGGCGGTGGTTAACTATATAGAGAGGGAGAGGGATAAAGGATTAGTCGAAAAGCCGAGCGCTCGCCCTTTTGCCAAAGTGCATCGCGCGGCAAAAATGGCGAACGAGAGAGAAAGCAGAGGCATTGTGTGTATACGGCAGCAGTTTGCCGGCTGAGAAGCCGTGTGTTTTGGTAAACATTGCGAGACTATTTCAATTAGGAAAAAAGTTGATTGAAACGCTGTGGTTCCTGTGAATCATTGTACCTAGGTAAAATTTCACCGGTTGCAAGAGATTGATAACAACAGTGAGAAATGTGCGCATGTCTGCATGTAAATGTCGTAAATGGGACAGTTTTAATTGGGGACGAGCGATAATGATGGTCCTGATTATTTCAGCGTTACATGACGTTTTTAATTATGCTCGAGAGCTTGGCAAATGTAACCTAGGTTTTTTTGAGAGGCTCTTATAATGAACGAGGTTCTGTTATATTGCGTGCATGATGTTATATGCGGTTTATTAATCAGTCTGTGGGCGCGATATTATAAGTTGCAAAATTAACGTTTCAATTATTTTAGCAATGCCGTTTGATATAGTTTCGATATTGATATTATAATTAGAACGCAATTATAGCGCCAGTCAGTTATTGGCGCGTGATTGATTCAATATTTTCTATAACGATAAAGTGCAGTAGTATATAATAAGAATCTATAAAAATACATAGTAAAAACTGGTATCAATAGAAATTCGCCAGAATTTGAATGAATATAGTTGTGTAACATGAATTTCGCCGGTGAAATATGACCAGTTATGAAATAAATAAATTAATTACAGTGTATATCATTCTTGATAGTATAAATTGCACGCGCGCATACTATTACAAACGAACGTTTAACAGACACGAAACTGGGTTACCGCAATAAATTTATGTATTTCAACTTGCTTAATTTTGCATAAAATGCTTTATTCGCCGCGAGGTTATCACACAGAGCCCAATTACAACGCTTTCCACTGACATGAGCTCTACTCTCGCGGAACGCGATTTATCTCATTATAACACTTTTTATATATGCGTTGTCGGAGCTTCACAAAGTAACTCGGATGCGTAAATGTCAAGCGTTCGAGTGACTTTTGAATTTACATGTATATTAGACGATATACTTTTTGATGTATGAAATTTTAACGTTATATCGGTTAATTGTAATATTTCGATGTTTGATTCCTATTGTACTGCAATTGGCATTAGAATTGCATTATCGTTTTCATGGGATGAGCTTTCGGTAATTACCAATATCCGGATCAAAAGCCAAATGTATGGTTATTACTATATTGATCAAAATTTAAAATTGAACGAGCTACTGAACATCGTTGAAATCTCTATTAATAATAACAGATGTTACAACACAAGAATATTGTGATTCAATATTGCATTACATAGTTAGTTTCATGTTAAAAACTTGAAACGCAATATTCCTAAAATTTATCTATTATAATAATAATTCATGGGCTTGAAATATCACGAAATCGAACCTTGAATCATCTGATATATAGAAAATATAATAAAGTGCAAATAATAGTACGAAAATCAGCCCGTTTTCAGTATTTTCCTACCGCCTATACACACGTCTTCACTCATTAAATTTGCCGATGCCACCGAGCAACTCTCGTTTCGTAACTCGACTCCTCACTCTTGCGCGCTCGCGGATGATCCATAAATCCCGGGCGAAACTTGGGGCCGTCTGCGCTCAAAAATACGCGATCTATCACGAATCTTAATTAAGACTCAGCGCGACGGGCCGCTGCGCCGATTCCTCCCTGCAAGTATAGAGCTCCTGCGCGCCGTGCTGCCAGTGCTTTATGGAGTGCTAAATTATTATCTCCTAATTAGCGTTACACGCAGCCGTGCCCGCGTACATACGTATGCCATTATACGCCCGGCTACGCGGAAACTCGCTATACACTAGCGCGTGTATGTATATATATATATGCGCAATGGAAGGAGAGTATGTATATAGAACGGCTGCAGTAGTAGCAGCCCCGGGGCCATCAGTCGAACACGAAACTCCTTTTTGTCGCTCGTGCGCTGCCGCGGTCTTGTACGCGCGCGATGGTTGAGAGGACAAGAACTAAAAGGGAATGAATTTTTTAATTGGCGAACGCTGTTTAGGCGCGGTCGACTATTTATTTTTTTCTCGTGGTTGCTGGTGGGGTTAAGTATAAGCTGAGAAACCGAAAATGAGATTTATTTGTTAGGATATGGATATAATATCGATTTATGAAGGAAGTATATTACTGTGCATCGTGTGTATATTGACTTTTCATTATAAACTTACGGACGTAGGTTTTTAAGAAACAAAATGTGCGTGTCGAAGCTTCATTCATTATATACCAGTTTCATAAAGCAAATTTGCTTTATCATCAAAACTTCCATTTGATTCTTAATTAATCTCCTGACAGTGCGGTGAAACAGTGCTACAGAATTTAATGAGACCTTGTTTCCCTAAGAGAGCTCTGAAATTTGTGCTCGTTGCTGTTGTTGAAATATTGTATGTAGTTCTGATATTGTTGAACGCATAACCTTTATACCTAAATTGACCAACTGAATAAACAATAAATGAATCATTGTTGTCACAAAGTGTAAATCAAATTAATAAAAGAACGCTGCAGTATTACCAACACATACCGAACCATTCCGATCGCTTATTTCCGCGTCCAACTACTATACTAAGAATCCGGCATGAGCCTCGCGCGGGACATAAATTAGAATTAAATAGCGATCATTTGCGAACAATTGCGCACTCGCGCCCGTAACTCAGATCCGCTATAAACGTAAACGTCCGCGACACGACGACGCCCCTCTTCCTTCATTCACCGGTCCACAAACCCTTCGTGTACCTATTCTCCAAACCACACCGCAGTGGACACGCATACAACTCCGGATCAGCGATTCCCCGAAAAACGCTTCCCTAATCCGCGCGCTGATACATCTACATGCACACTCTCGCGATCTATTAATAAATCATCCCCCAAACTAAGAAACGCGCGGCGCTCTCGTTTTGTTTATCTCCGGCAGGCGGAGTTGTGCCAAAAAACGAAACCCCCACGACAACAACGCCGCGCGCGCTCGCGCTTACATGTAGTGCTATTAATACACGTGCGGCGCGCGGTATTAATTAGCGTTAATGAATACCTGGCTATTGGCAAGCGTGGAACATAATTCAGAGAGAGGGATAGTAGGGAACACTGTGTGTGTGTATGTGTGTGCGTGTATATTCCCCGTTGATGCTTTTGGGCAAGCGCCGATCTCTAGCGCGTTACTATCCTACACGCGTATGTGTAAACTTCGGCGAGATAAGCGCGTATAACGCCGGGGAATTCAGCGCGCTGTATATACGAGCCTGTTTCGTATATTGGATGTCTCGTGCGGCGCTCAGTGCCGCCTTTAGTCTTCACGACGACGACGACTTTACGTGTGTCCTGGTACGTGATGCACGGCTAGGAATTCGTCGCGTCGTGCAGTTCTCTATCTTGCTCTCCGCCCTTCGCACACACACACACAGTGTGTGTGTGTGTGTGTACTATGCGGATGTAGTGTCGAGATAGCAGTCGGGCGGCTTTATGGTTTTTTAATGCTCTGATAAATGGATGTCGATACTGCTTTTGGGCGGAGTAACGTGTCAGGGGTTTGTTTATTTATTGACGCTCTAACGCGGAGTTATCTGGTTTTTGCTGTAAATTTATTTTCACCGCGAAAAGTGCATTGCCAAATGAATAATTGATGCGCTCGGCTGTGGAGATTGATTGTTTTAATATTGCAACTTTTTTTCGTTTGTAATAAGTGTAATTTGATATTTAATATAAGATACTATTATAATGATAATAAATTGAGAAAAGTGTAATGTAGAAATGTAAAAATTCCTTATAGACTTGATCCTGAAAATCCATTAATTTGGTGCTATAATAATTTTGAGGCCCTTGTAAAGCGCAAATGCTGATAAATATCATTCGTGCTAAGATTTCCATAATTAGGTCGTATGTCGGTGTCTCGTGACAACAATTTGTCATTGAAGTTTGATCCCGCATGTATCTCTGTTACTGCGCGTCGTATATCGATCTCAGCTCATTGTAATAAAGCTTACCACCACGTTATCATTATTAATATATTATAAAAGAACTGTTTTCTTAATTCAAAACAACATTGTTTTCACGATAACAAGACTATTTCAAAGCCCAGTTCCTACAACATCGCCCGCAATCCAACCACAATTAAAAATTCGCTTCGCACGTTCCGGCACGTAGACGTTCAATCTATATCTCCTTGCGAATCGCTTCGCGTCTTCCATGTTCATCTTCTGCCCTCCCGCGCCCACACACACACGCATCCTGCCCTAGAACACCCACATACGTGTACACCTAGGCGCGCGCACGATTGCAGCGAGCCTTAATTACGCCGTGGATAATTCGCGATATGAATTTCAATTGCCTCTATACACACGGTGGGCGCCTCTCTCTCATTCCTTTTTCGCTCTACTAGTTTGCCCGGAGCATGATACGAGGAGTTACGAAATTAATCTGTTTGTGAAATTGCGCGGCGGTGCTCTTGGACGCGAGTAATTTTTGCTCTCTTCATTAAAAAAATAAGCCCGGGAGCCGCGAAGCGAATAATTAATCACGTGGAAGGCGCGATGCGCTCATTTTTCTCCGGATAATGAGCTAATTATTTTCGAAGGGTGAAGGGAGGTGGGATGTCTCGAGTGATTTGAAGAGGAGCGCGAGTGCTCGAGATGTTTGAGAGATTTAATTTCACGAGGAATTGGGAAGCTGTCGTTTTTATTGTACTGTTTGGATGATCTTTTAGGTTTAAAGGGATAATATGACGATAAAGGTGATAATGAAGAGGAATAGTATATTTAATTGCCTTTTATTGATTTATTTTGAAGTAACAATTTTGTTTATTTTGATTATTAAATTATTACTAATTATTATTAAAATATTCGTTTTATCAATTAAAAGCGGTTAAAATTTTTAAATTTAATAAATTTATTTTAATTCATATATACAATTGAACAAAAGTGCCTTTCTTTTGGAATATGGATTTGAAATTTATCATTGAATGAACCTGACTTCTCGAAAAGACTGATTTGATATCGAAAACACAGAAGTATATAATAAAAAGTATGATGAAAACGAACGCAAAAAGCGAATACACAAAAAAAATCTGAGCGTATCGAATTGCGAATGTAAATTGAAAGCCTCTCTTTGCAATGAAATTTCGCGTGCTTTAAAATAAAAAGGAAATCCATATGCACGCGGGTCTGCGCTCGGGCGCTAATAAAAGCTCGATAAACTGGTTAACGGCTACTTCATTAGCCGATCTCTTCAATTCCGGCGCAAAAACACACGCTCACACATGCACTGTAACACTATATACATCCTCGCTCGAAATAAAACCTTGTATATTTTCCTCAGCCGTAATCCCGCGCCTATTCAGTCAAGCGCGAAATTCACTCTGCGCGGAAACTTCGCGAACTTCACTCTTATGTACATACATATAGGCAAGCTGCTATTTCCTCGTATACATCGGAGAAAGTTGGCTTATTTTTCCCTCTCTATCTGCAAAGCCTGCTTTAATTAACCTTAATCGCCGTGTCACGGGATTTATTATAGAAGTTTATCGTGTGTATTTTGGCCGCAGACTGTCGACTTTCCTCGGGGCGCGCGATATATCTGCGCGCTTCGATTCACGCGCTCGCGCTCGCGCGCGCACCGCAATGCGTCATGCTAATGTCCCGTGACAGCCTATGGCACCGCCGCCGCTCTGCCATCTTTTCATCTGGCATGTACCGCGCGAGCGTCGCGGCGAAAAGGAAAAGCTGCGGAAGGGACCTGTTTCTTTTGGAGGAGGAGGAGTAGTGTGCGAAAGGGCTGACCGGTTCGGCGCCTTTTGAAGTGCGGCGTACATCACATAAGAGCTTTATGCTTACTGTGTTGTTGTACGTGGAAGAGCAGAGTGTGTAGTTGCCTTTTTGGCCGGCGTTAATTATTTTGTAAATGTGACTAATGCGACTGGGAGAGGGCTTGAGGTGTGTGTATGTGTGTGTGTGTGTGCTTTGTGCGACCTATTTTTATTTGGGTAATTACGATTTAATTCGAATTTATGGCTGCGAGAGGGCACTAACGTGCTGACCTCTTTTACGCGCGAGCTTGCTCGCGCACTGGTTGAAATTTAAGGCACGGGGGTACTTTGCGCGTTGTTTTGAAAATCTGGTGTAATGGCAATGTGTAAGTTGACTAATTCTGATTACGGAGTGGTATATATGTATGTTTAAACAATATACGGGAATTCATTTGGATATGAAAGCAGAAATGAAAAAAATTTCTCGTTGTTGTTGTAATTCAATTTTAATAAAAAGGAAAATTCAGCGAACCAGGTTCCTATATCATGAAAAGTGTCCTTGTTTTGTAATAATTTCGTGGAAACGTGAAAAGTAAAATCTACATTGTTGCATTTGGAAAACATTTTTAGTTTAATTTGATACTGTGGAAATGTTACAAAAATTAGTCAATTCAATATAATTCAATATAAAGCC
>JAPYZO010003321.1:0-18113 GCA_030522905.1 Torymus flavipes
GCGTGCGGCGGCGCGCGCGTAGTGTAGAGCGTAATATAGCGCATATATATATAGTAGCACCTATATATAATATGCTATATAGTGCCTCTTTCGCTCGCTTTCTCTCTCTAGTGCGCGAAAGAAAATGGCGATGCCCGTAGTGGTGCTGCGTGCGCCGCGATCGTAGCGTACGATATAGGTATCTCTGTCTTCGTCGCGTTAATTCCCTATATCGCTATATAGTGTATATACGTTTGTGTATCCTCTCTACATGTATGGATACATACGTCGCTCGGCGCACGTACGTACACTTAACCATATAGTGCTAGAGCGAGACGCAGACACGCGTTGAAGAGTAGTTTTTCGCGCGCGTGACGTCACACGCAAACTCGCGCGCGCAAGAGAGAAAAAATCTCTCGCCCGCCGTCGCCGCCGCCGCCGCCACCGCGCAAAAATCGGAGTCGCCCGCGCTCCTCTCTCCTTCCCCTCTCTTCTCCCGCGCAAGCAGTCTCTCTGTCGTAGCCGCGCGGCGCTGCATTGGAAAAGGAATAGAGGCGCGATATACGTATATACGGTGTCACCGCCAGCCGTTCTTTCGCGCTCTCTCTCTCTCAAAAAGGAGAACGCCTGCCTGGCAGTGTCTCTTTCCCCGTCTGTCTATCTCTCTCGCTGTCTCTCAGGTCTGGTGTCTCCTCTCTCGCCGCCCCCCTCGACCGATACTCGTCTGCGACACTGCTGCTGCTCTGCTGCTGCTGCTGCTGCTGCTACTCCGCTGCTGCATGTGGTGGAAAGGACGGTAGTGTTGTGTGCGTGCGTATACGTGCGCTGCTGGCTCTGCTCGTCGACGACGACGACGACGACGACGTACCTACAAACTCTGGGCTCCGAAAAATCTCGCGCGCGTGTTTTTTCGCTCCTTATTGGCGACGCGCGCCGTGTACGGGAATACGGGTTAGGGCGGCCTGCAGAGCAAGCGACCGAGCGAGTAAGCGAGAAGAGAGAGCGCGAAGACGCAGATAGAGTGCGTGTAGTGTGTGTGTGCCGCCCGGCGCTAAAGGACTCGCCTACTTCGCTCTCTCTCTCTCTCTCTCTCTCTCTCTCCTCAGCCCCCCGGGCCAAGGGCGCGTGGAAGGACGCACGAGGCGTCGTCTCCGAAAAATCGCGCGCACGCAAACGAGCGAGAGTAAGAGACACCTGCGACCTGGAGAAGAGCGCCGACGACGACGACGACTACTAACTACTACTACTACTACTACTACTACTAGCTTCCTTCTTTGGAGCAATAGGTGTGCGTGTGTGCCTCTCAGTGGAATGAGGAGCGCGTGAGGTGGTCAGTGGTTGCGCGTCGTGTAGGACCTGAGGAAAAAAAGAGAAAGTTGTGTCTAGAAGTGTGAAGAGAAAGAGGAGAAGATTCACAGAGACTGTGCTAGGGGAGAGGCTTCGAGTGTGGCAGGAAAGCTCAAGGGTGCAGATGCAAGCTACTCGCTATTGAGCGGACAGGCAACATGGACTGCGGCGAGGCCTCAAGTAGGAACTATTACTTGCTGGGATTTAGTTCCCTTCGATTAGTATAGCCATAGCTTTGGCAAATTTCAATAGGTTTTGATTATCGATTCAAAAGGGGGAGCTTCTTACTTTCTTAGAAGTTATTGTCATTGAGACGCGCATGAGAGAGTGACTATACCACTCATTAGTTAACTTTTTGAGTTATGTTCTGTGGAACGATATAGGCAAGCAGGAAATTTTTTGCTAAAAAGAAACATTTACATGTATACTTCCAAGTTCTAACTAATAGGAAGTGTCATATACATTTATTTTAAGCACAATTGATTTTTTAGTCATCAAGAATGTTTTTAAATAAGCATGCTGCCTCTAAACTTATACTAGAAAAGCTTCCTATTTTTCAACAATGCAACTAAAATGCAATTCTTTTTCACTACTTTAGTGTATGATAGTTTACTATACAATCTTGATAAGAATTATTTGAAATTGAAACATGTATGAAATATAATTTTGAAGTAATATTTTTGAACAGTTTTTCTCATTTAAATCATTTAAACTTGTTTTCATACAAATACATGGGTATTATCAAGGCTTGCATAATATGCCTATAACTTTATCTATTTTGCTCAAAAAGTACATCACATTTTTGCTGACTCGCTACTAGTTATATGCTATGTTTATAAGATTATAATTAAAGATAGAATTGAAGTAACTATCTGTGATATGAACTATATAGTTCATGAGCGCCTACCAATCACAATAATATCCTTTTATTTTTTAGCATGGATATCTATAAGTGGATATTTTTTTTATTCAACCAAGATCCAACTGTTCTGAAATGAATTCTCCTTTTACAAAGCCTTTTGATACTATTGGATTGAGTCAAAAGACCTGTATTGAATCCATGCTTTACTATATATATATATATATGATACCATTTTCCTATTCAATAAGTTTATTTTATTTTTTCTTTTGTTATAGGTAATGGGGATATTCAGTGGAGTTTCTCGCAGGTGAAGGGAACCTTAGAAGATGATGTCACAGAAGGTAAATTCAGAATATGTTTGCTTCTATTAAACAAAGCTCTTGAAATGAATCTTTATCTTATCTTACTAGTGCTTTAGAAATTAAGTAGATGCTCTTATTTTGAAGTATATCATTTTTGTTTAAAAAAATGGATTCAAAATTCATTTGTTTATTATTAAGACTTTAATTATAAAACAATAATGTTAATAACTTTAAAAATTTCTTGGTATTAGTCAAAAAAAATATCGTTGGTTATTTCCTAAACTGAATTCTAGAATGAGGTTGCATCTATGCCACTCATATATAATGCTTGATAATGTCACTCAAGTTTTAAAATTTTGATATAATACTTACTAATTTTTAGAATTTACTGTTGAAAATTATTCTTCAGATTCAGGAATTATTCTGTAATTTTAATTTTTTCAATGTAAAAAATGTTTTTTAAAGCTTGGTAGATTTTGTAGCAACTAAACATCATTAAGATTTGAAATTTTGATTTCTTTATCAGTGTTCAATCAATAAGACTATGACTGTAGTCAATTTTGTAATAATATATAAAAATATATCATGAAGAACTTTTGATCCAGTATATCACATTAAATATGTATTAAAATTGTAATTCTTAAATACTTAATTAATATTTTTACATTGTTTGCAGCTGACATTATCTCCTGTGTGGAGTTCAACCACGATGGTGACCTCCTGGCAACGGGTGACAAAGGCGGCCGTGTGGTTATATTCCAAAGGGATCCTCTTGTAAGTAAAATGTTTTTTCCTCTACTTAATTTAACTATTTTATTACAAATTTGACGTCATTTTAATATTCAAAACATGTGTTTTTTGCCAATTTTTCTTTTTGTTGTTTCAAAATATCCTTGTAAAAGCAGTTTAAACATTTGTCATGTTTTTACCATTACACTATTGGATTGTTGCCAATCGTGTCTTCTATCTGACAGTTTTCTCTATCTTTAGCTACTGATGAAATGAGAAATCTGTATCAGATGTATATTTTTTAATACCAGATTTTAAATGATTTGTAGTAATTACAAAACTATTTAGAACCCTTAAATATCTCAATCACTTGGTTATAAACTACACTGATTAAATATTATAATCCTTACTTTTACAGAGTAAAACAACGATCCCTAGAAGAGGCGAGTACAATGTATACAGTACCTTCCAGAGTCATGAACCCGAATTTGATTATCTAAAGTCCTTAGAAATAGAAGAAAAAATAAATAAAATAAGATGGTTAAAAAGAAAAAATCCAGCTCACTTTTTGCTTTCAACGAACGATAAAACAATCAAGTTGTGGAAAGTTAGTGAACGAGACAAGCGAGTCGAAGGTTACAATACTAAGGAGGAAAATGGCGCTATTCGCGATCCTGCGTGTATCACTGCCTTGAGGGTAAATATTTATTTTATTTTGTTTTCTGAACAAGTTAAAACCCTTTTATACCATGATTTCAAAATGAAAATGATTGGTTGCACATTTTGTTACAATATGAATTACTAATAAAATTATAATTATTTTATTTTAATGCATTTCTTAAAACTTAATGTATCTAAAAATGTCTTATTTTATTATATTCTTATTTTTTAAATTAATTAAAAGATAGTGTAAAACGAATTATTATTGTGAAATAGTTGAAAATGGGCTCAGTAATTTGCAAGTAATGATCTTATAGAACAACAAATCATTAAGTGTCAATTTTTTAGGTACCCACTATTAAGCCAATGGAACTGATGGTTGAAGCCTCACCAAGGAGAATATTTGCTAATGCGCACACTTACCATATAAACAGTATAAGTGTCAATAGCGACCAAGAGACGTATCTCAGTGCAGATGACCTTAGAATCAATCTTTGGCATCTGGAGATCACGGATCAAAGTTTTAGTATCCTTTTTAATTAATAAATTGAAAAAAAAAAATTATATACTTGAAAAATGTTAATTATCTAATTGTTTTAATTATTAACATTTACAATAGGTTTGATTTTATAAAAGTCTACTTTTGAGTGAATTAGCGTCATTGAGAAGAAATCGTCATGAATTTTGCTTTATTTATAATTCTTTGTTGCAACACATACTATTGCAGTGAATAATCTTGGCTCTCAATTAAAAAGATATTTATGTCAATAATAATCATTAACATTGTAGACTTTATATAGCTGTAGCTTGAATTGTCAATATAGAACAATTCATAATAGTAAAATTACAAATTATACAGCATTGGTAAAATATTAAGTAAAAATGTAAGTCTTGTAAACATATTTTTCCTTAACATCTTGCACAGACATTGTAGACATTAAACCGACTAACATGGAGGAACTGACCGAGGTCATAACGGCAGCCGAGTTTCATCCTGTTGAGTGTAACTTGCTGGTCTACAGTAGTAGTAAAGGCACGATCCGATTGTGCGACATGAGATCTGCAGCACTTTGCGACCGACATAGCAAATTGTTCGAGGAGCCTGAAGACCCCACTAACAGGAGCTTCTTCTCCGAGATCATCTCGAGTATAAGCGATGTCAAGCTCAGCAATTCTGGCAGGTATATGATCAGTAGAGACTACCTCAGTGTTAAAGTATGGGATTTGCATATGGAAACAAAGCCCATCGAAAGTTATCCTGTAAGTATCGCGACGGAAAAATGCGAAAATTCTTATACTCTAATTATTCATGCTCTAGATGATACTTAATTAAATTAATTTCAGGTACATGAGTATTTAAGATCGAAGTTGTGTTCGTTATACGAAAATGACTGCATCTTTGATAAGTTCGAATGCTGCTGGAGCGGCAACGATTCGGCCATAATGACGGGTTCATACAATAATTTCTTCCGCGTATTCGATCGTTCAACGAAACGAGACGTAACATTGGAGGCATCGCGTGACGTTGCCAAGCCAAAAACCCTCCTGAAACCCCGCAAGGTACGTCGAAAACCGTAGTAATATTAAATATGTTGTAAACGTCTTTTCTCTCTAAAAATTAGATTTTTTGTATTTTAAAATATTAATAATCAATATATTTGAATTTTCTTATCATTTTTCATATTTTATATTGTGAGTGTGATAGTTAAGTTTTGTTTTTTGTTTTTAAAGACATTTGCTTCAAGCTAAGCAAAGTCTTTTATAATCTTTTGGGTCGTTGAAACTCTTTTGCATTAATCCTAGGTCTGCACCGGTGGTAAACGTAAGAAGGATGAGATTAGCGTGGACTGTCTGGACTTCAATAAGAAGATCTTGCATACCGCATGGCATCCCACTGAAAATATCGTTGCGGTGGCGGCTACAAATAATCTCTTTCTGTTTCAAGATAAGCTCTAGCACATTTACATGCAGGTATGTTACATAGTTATACTTTTCTTATTAATATGACAAAATTAATTTAAATTTCTAATATTTAAAAAAAGTTGTTAAGTCTCATCAAATAATCATATAAAATGTATTTTTATATCTGTTAAAAATTGTAATTTTATTTGTTGCTTCAAGTATATCAAATTTATAAAAAGAAATTTTAAAAATATAAAAATTATAATAGTAAAAGATTTTGTTAAAAAATCGTGAAGAATGCTCTAATACATGCAGAGTAACCCTAGTTGATCCTTTGTATACTCTCGTGTCTTTTCAATGCCTTTGATCCATCAAAAGAGCCTGTTGCTATTCTTACAATAGCCAGGTATACATATACTTTAAAGTAGCTAGTCTTATTTACTACTAACATGTGTGTACTTATACGTCGTCTCTAAGGTTATCTGCAATAGTAATTCTATCAACTATTGTAGTTTTGTATTGACTGCGCTGACAAGTTCTATTACGTGACAGCTCATTTTAATTACTTCTCGGTATTATTGATTATTAGTTCGATTGCTTAGTACCAGTCAGTTTATCTTCTTAAATATTGATTTTTTAAAACTGGTTGAGAAGCCTTTGTAAAGAATAATACAAATTAACTTTAATTATAGTTCTAATATGAATTTTGCAGATTATACAACGTTACATACTGACATAAGCTTGGCGCATGAAGAATGGAGAGAAGAACAAGTAGAGGAAGATATATTAAATGGAACTGGTAACACGACTGTTTCGGGATATACGACGAGTAGTAGAGCATGGACGAGCGTCAGTTTCGGCAATTCTCCGATCATTGACTGACCGAAGGAAATCATTACAGAAAGAATAGTGAAAATGAAGTATGTACCGAAAGAGTATGAATTGAAAAGCGCCATTGTCAAATCGGAGGATCAAATTCTCGCCACCGAAAGTGAGCGTCGAAAAAGCAGACATACATTTGTAAAACGCGATCTTTACGTCCATAATCATTACATATATGTTGAGAATGATGAAAACACGTACACGTGAACTTGAACGTCAACGCATGCGCGAAAAAAACAACTCGCACGCAATACTCGCATTAATTATTACTCGTATGAAAGTGTAATACATTCGATAAACCGCATCATTATTATATATCTTTTCGAGGAACGAATATATTAAGATGTATATATAATGTCACAACAAACTAATACGATCCTCGAGCCATCGAGCAAATGAAATAAGGATTTCGACGTCGAGAGAATTCGCTGTGCGGACAAACCAACATTCAAAACGATAATCGAGAACCGGACTTTCTTAAATACGAATGAAAGAACAAACTGTAAAATCGAATGAGCCACATTATCATCGATCGAGCCCAAACTCTCTGGCAATTTTCTGTGCGTTGAAGCAAGTAATACTGTTTTGAAAATGTTCACGTGAGATAAGAGACTGAATGAGTGAGAAAGGAAGTGAGTTATTTTTAAGAACGGGGCGATTGCCTGATATTTTTGGAAATGCTTCGATCGTTGTTAAAGTGGAAACTGTTTAATTTTTATAATTTTTTTTTTAAATAAATGGCGGTGATCGCGTGTTATCGTGAGTTTGCCTATAGTAGCTTCACATTGACGTAGACAACAGTTATACATATGGACGTAGAGAGTCGATGATTATTTTCGATACTGAACCAAATGGAGGCAGAAGCGCAAAGCATTTGAGGCCGAGTACCTTTAACATGTTGTTATTGATTTTCCTGATAACGATAAAGAAATTTTTTTTAAAATAGAAAAAATAAAAAAAAAACAATCTTGATAATAACAGTATGTGATGAAATAAGGTAAAAAAATCTACTTTTTACATCCGTTTTCTTTTTATTCGCTAATTCCCTGCCTATCTTATGCACCAAAAATCAATAACAAAATGCTAATGCTGATACTAGGTACCTTAATCATAGTTATTATGTATATTAAGTTTGAAGTACGACTGCAACTGAGCTCAAAAAATAACATAAGGAAATAGTACAGTTCATTGATCATCGTGTGCATAAGTAATTACACGTCATTTCACTTTTTAAAAGCTGAATGAAATTTAATTTCCCAATAATTAAACTTTTATATCTGATTTTTGAATGGCTGGAACCAGTAACGTAGGATCGAAAGAACGTTTTTTTAAGATTATAGGGTCCTTTCTGATTTTAAGATGTACGAACGTTTCTTATCAATACATTTAAAGCAAGGTGACGTTCAATTCCAATGTTATTAGCTTCTGAAGGCCTACAGTTGTTCGTTTTTATTTTTATAATAAAATTGTATTCTGTCCACCTATTAAGTCAACATATTTTTTTAAATAGTTATTCGTGGAATCAATAAAAACAAGCAAGCTCAAATTTCATTTTAAAGAGAAAAAAAATTTCGCATTGTATAATCGTCATGAACAGCTTATTCCTACAACATACAAAGAAATAAAACAGCTCGAACCAAAGTGAAGAACAGAGGTTTTGAAATATAGAAATTGATAAAATTGACGAATGGAATGAAAACCAATATTATTCAGCCATAGTTATTTTTGAAAATAAATAACCGATATAGATAGATTGTACATAAAGTATACGTGAAATTCCGCCGCAGATTTTTTGATCCACGAGCAAATTCTGTCCCATATTCTATCCTCGCTGAAACTAGAAGAAAAATAAAAAGACGTTAAGCATTAAAAATTTATCCGCCAAAAACAGAAATCCTCCTAACCTTTGAACAGCTTACTTAAAAGCCTCATTTTCAATCAAAACAATAAATTGTATAATATCGACTTGTACATACATAGAGAATTGTACTTTTTTGAATTGGAAGAAAGAAAGAAATGAAAAATAGTAGGTATAGCGCACTTGGTTTGCGAACTTTCCCTCTGACTCGTTTAGCTCGCTTCGATCGCACCGGTGATTTATTTTTTATTTATAAAAAGAGAAAGGCGGTGGTACCGCGGAGATGAGGTGTAGATGAGAATAATGTGTGATTAAGGAGAGAAACGACGATCTCGAAGATCGTGCTGCTGCTTTATTCGATTTACATTGCTCGCTTAAACCGTTCGAATGTACGAAGGAAATACACGATCTGTGAAATTTTATTTGTTTTTAACGCTGTAGCGTATATCAGTGCGTGCCATTGAGGAAAGAAAATTTTTTTGAAACAATTATGGAGGTTTTATTAATAAAAGTAAATACGAGAAAAAAAAGTAATGTACAAATATAGAAGCAATTAAAGGGAAACATTTTTCATTACTAAGAAAATATAAAGGATCTAGCGTTTTCTAAAAGAACTAAAACAACCAGATAAATAATGTTTTTGTATTGACTTTTAATAATAATATCTAAATTTCGAATGATCGAATGATTTTCTTTGTGTCACCACGACTTCCTCAAAAGTTGATTTAAATATTTTTTTCAACCTAACGGCAAGGTAATATGATAGATAAGCATATATTTCGTAATTGTTAATGTCAATTTATTCAAATTGCTTAGTGAAAGTTCACTTTTATTGATCTGCAAAATAGATTTTAGATTTTTAAGTTAGAGACATTAAATTGGTTTCAAATTAGATAAATGAGCCAAATTTTAGATATAAAGAGAATTTAGGGGTAAAAAAGAAATCGGTATAAGAGAGATAAAATTTTTAATGAATGAACAAAGAACTAAAAATTTTTATTATTCCGATAAGTACACAATATTTAAAAAAAAAAGCAAAATTAAAATCGGCTTAAATTTTTCTTTAATTACTACTAATTATTCAACATCACGCTATTTACAAACTAAGGGTTCCGGATTGTTTGCTCCGTCGTATGCTCGGTTTTTTTTCTACGTATTACAATTTTCATTATTTCGATTGGTTGTGCTGGCGTTGTATCATCAACTGTACTTTTAGAAGTATTTTCAATTTTTATACATAATTTACTTATTACACAAAGAAACATGGTGTTTTACAAGTGAAAGAAAAAAAAAATTTGTGATATGTCTAACAATGAATAAAATGTTAAAATTATGATTAATTTTTTGTTTAAAAAAATTAAATAAACTATACTTATAAAGTCAGTTAATTTTTGTTTTCAAAATATTACAATTTCAAAGTATTAACATATTTCTGAGATGTGGATGAATTAAAAGAAACATCAATTGATTTTGAAATTTGAATCAATTCACAACAGTTTTAGTTTGAATTTCATTAGTACCAAATTATTTCCATATGTAATGTAGTTAATGAAATATTTGTCAAACAATAAGTAATGTGGATTCATTAGAAAGTTTTTAAATATTCTAAGACTTCGTAAACTTTTACAGTGTTTTAGAATGAAAATTTTACACTCTGCCTTGGTTTTCTATCTTTTTAACATTAATACAGCATTAAGTAGTTACTACTAATTTATATAATTTTCAAATTTAAATCAAACGTTTACAGTAATATCGAAATATTTTGCAAATCCATATTATAACCCTCTTTAAGAGGATTTTTATTTTACATAAGACATTTTTTCCGTATACGGAAGCGATCACACGCCGGACCTAAGTGGCGTAAAATTTCGAATCTGTCCTCTGCCGTCTTGATAAACACACGAACAGATGTTTAACAACTAAAAGTTACAATATAACGATAATAAAAGAGAAGATTTTCGATTTTTTTAATGACGCTTTTTCGGATTCGTGATGCTGTACGAGCACGGAAAGTCGAAAAGCGCAGGAAGGAAAGAGATTAAAGAGAGAATTAAGACGCGCGTAAAATAGTTTTTGGCTCGCACACAGGACCTGTTTTTATTGTGATAAAATATGTGAATTACGTCGCGATGTAGCGCGCGTAGTTTGAACCCAAGTTGTGTATTTTTATTAAGAATAATAAAAAAAAAAACGGAGAGAACGGAATATATACACGCGAAGCAGATGGCGCCTTATGAATGAATTGTAAAAAAAGAATAAGCGGAATTAATAAATAATAAAATAATGAAAATAAAAAAAAAAGAAGCGGTTACATAAACGAGATCTTCCGATCCGCGCGACAACACTAGATAAAACGGAAAGTAATTAAAGGAAATAATAATAAAAAGAAGTAAATCACATACTCATAAAACATTGAAATAAAACCACAAAACACACATTCATATAATAAAAAAAAAATAAAAAATTAAGTATCTTACTACACGCGTAATGTCATAAAAAATCTCGAGAGCGATAGAGAAGGAGCAAAAGGATGCGGAAAGAATATGTCGAACACCGAATATAATAAAAATCACGTAGGTACACACAACACGTTGCTGCAAGGGAGAGAGAGTGTGAGTGCAAGATATAACAATTCGAGAGAGTGCGTGAGAGACATGCGAGATTTCGTCGTGTGCGGGTTAAACGGAGATGCTGAATACTGAGTCTTTTTTTGCGTGGCATTTAAATGGCCCTGATAATGTTTAAGCGAAAATATATAGAGTATAAAATTGGAATATGCTGAAAGGCGGAGAGAAAATACCAATAAACCTTTGTAAAAAAATGTTCTGTCCTTTTTTATTGCCCGAGTTTTACTATATTATTTTTTTCTTTTAAATCATATTTTTGTTCTATGAGCAATACAAAAGATATTTGTGACTTGTGATGCTATTTTTCACATGATAAATTTGTGCTTTAAAAGTAATTTGAAAAAAAAAAACAAAAAAAAAATAGAAATTAAGTTATTTTTTAAGTGATAATTAAATGATATCATTTTATGAACTTCAATGTTAAAAATTAATTATTATTTTCTAATTTGACAAAATATTAATAATAAATCATAAAATAGATAAAATGTGAAGTAATTTTATTAAATACTATGTATAATTTTATATTAAAATAAACGCGAGGTTTTGAAATAGTTTTTGAAGTATAACAACCTTTAAAAATCTATTTTCTAAGTTTATTAAAAATTGTAAATTAACATTTTAATTATGTCCAATCAGAAAGCTTGTTATTGTTGTGTAGTAAAATAAAGTGACAAAGTCCTTTTACTTTATTAAGTAACTTCATTTTAAAAGTATATTTACATTTTTACATAATTTTATTTACAATTACTATGTAAATAATAAGAATTATCCTTGTTTAGATATATTTTTACTAATTTCTTCATCATATTCTACATTTAGAAGGTAAAGTCCATGGGGTGCAGCTGGTGTTGCATGTGGATTCCAATTATTATGTGATGGAACTTGTAGCATAGTTACAATGTCTTCTTCTGATATCCTAAATGTACCTAAAGCAATCAAAGCTCCTGTGATACGCCTTATCTGATTATACAGAAAAGATTGTGAAGTGAAAAGTAGATTCCAATAAACAAAATCATTTGAACGTGGATCAGATGGCATTAGAGGGTGCGCTTCCTCCATCTTTATGTGCATTGTTCTAGCGCAGCTTTTATATTTATCGTTTATTTTATCACTTCGCTTAGCACTGAATGTAGTAAAATCCTTTCTACCTTGAAATAATTCTATTCCTGCCTTCATTCTCTCTAAATCAAATTTGTCTGGATACGGATGCAAATGAAGTGTCCTACCAGATTCTGAAATGGGAACTTGATGGTTAGATGGATCTTTTGCTATAAGAAATCTATATAAGTAACTTCGAGATTTAGCTGAGAATCTTGCGTGAAAGTTTTTGCTTACTTCATGGCATGAAAATATTCTTATATCATGACCACAAGTAATTAAATGCCGGTTCATTATCCTGACTAAATTGCTTGTGTCAAAATGAGTTTTTCCAGATTTATGCTCCAAATCCACATGTGCAGTCATTTGCAATGCATGAACTCCAGCGTCTGTTCTACCAGCTAAATTTATAGTTGGTACATTACTTAACATGGGTTGTAATTTTGTAAAAGAACTTTCTATTGCTCCTTGTATAGAATCTGCATCAACTATAGTGTTGTTAGCATGTTTTTGGGATCCTCTATAATGAGTTCCAACATATGACAACCATAACATGTACCTTTTCATATTGACACTTTGTACTGTTGTCTGCAATTATTCTAATGTTTCATACAATATTTGATAACTTTTTGTCATTACAATAGTAATTTGTGCGTTTGATGCTGAAATTTTAACGTTTTACAAAAGGATCAAACAGGATTCATTTATAACTATAATATTGTTTACAATTACTAAAATACTTCAATAATTTTAATTAATATTGGTATCTTTAAAAAGGATGACAAACGTTTATTCAACCGATTAAAAGATTTATATTTACAAGTGCCAACGTACGAAAGAGGTTAGAAATTGTTCAAAGAGAATAATGCTTAGCAGAACGCAACAAAGAACAACACGTGCGCGCAGCAGGTCTCATGATGATGCCCGAGTGCCCGCACCGCCATCAGGCTGCGCGCGAACGTATAAATTTCCAAAGCCCTAAGGGGCGCTATTTTGAAAATTGAAAATAAAAAAAAAATATGTAAGTCTCAATAAGACAAAGCCAAAACAACTGAAAATTAAAACGAAATTAATATAAAATTATTTTCTTCGCTTCAATAGACTGTAAAGATTCTCCTGTAAGAGGTATCAAAGTAATTTCATTAAAATAAAGTATTTTTCACTTGTTCGAATTAATGATGTTTATTAATGACAGAATTAATGGTAAATTAAACAAAATTGTAAAATTCGAAAAAAAGTTATAATTATTTCAGAATTAAATTACAATTTTAGCCTTTCTTAGTAAACAGATTAAATCTAATTGCAAAAAGCAAACATTTATTCTCTTTTTGTTAGTAAGTACTAATATTATGGAAGAGATTCTTCAAGGTCTTTAATAACATTAAGTTAATTGATATTTATTGCATGAAATATTCATGGGATTTTTTGAAAGTAACGTTTTTTCTAAAATAACATGAACAGAATATAAGCACATTATTTTACATATAAAAATTTAAGATTAATTGCTTTTTGCAGCTTGCTTAACATAAGCTTTTGTACATAATTAACTATTATAAATATTTTATGATATTTAATCAATAAACTGTATAAAGAACCAAAAAACTATCAAGTTCCCATATATGATGTTTCTTAATTTATAAAAAAACAAATTGACATCTATTTAACAACATAACATTGGCAGCTAGGTTGTCACGAGTCATCGGTGAAGTTCTCGTCGTTTTTCCAAAGATTTATCATGTCAATCGTTTGGTGCAGTATTTCATTTCCGCCAAGTCTGTCGATTTCAGTCCTGAGCTGCTGCTCTGTATCTACAACGACTTGCCTTGCGTACTCCAGGGAGCCCAACTTTTCCAGTAACTGTAAGCAGTGCTTTTTCATCTGAACGTCCTTCGTTCGTTGGCGAACAATGTCTGATTTTTTATTAAGAAAAATTTGTCAACCTTTACCTAATTCGGTCACACACATTTTCTCGGTCAAAAAAATTTGAAAAACATGGTTTATAAATTAATTCGAAATTTTTCGAATCATTCTCACATGTTTCCAAGAGCATAAATCTGAAAATTTACCATAATCTAATTTTATATTCGGCGTATTCGAAATTTTTTTACTAGTGAAGATAGGATGTAATTTAGTAAGTTTATAAATTTTTTCCAAATCCCTATTAAAAATTCTCACGTGAGTACTCACATGATTCTCAACGTGAGCTCTCAAGTGAGAATCACATGAGATATGGAAAAATGGATTGAAAAAATTCTATTAAAATAAGTTTTTGAGATTATTTATGTATAAACACGCGTGTTCGATATATGTGGTACTTAAATTATAAAATGTGTTCATCCATACGTGATTACGTCATACGTGATTCTCACGTGAGAAAATGGTTGAAATTCTCACGTGATTGTGACGTGAGAGCTCACGTGAAAATTTTTAATAGGGATTTGCTTGAAGAAAACGCTCTTTTTACATTTTGGCTTCCTGTGAAGTCAATGTCACTTCGGGTGCGCTCTCAATTTTCTTTTCTTGGTACATAAGATGTATTATAATTTGACGTGTATAATCTATTAGTTTTTTCTACAAGTACTTGCAAAAATATACAAAGAATTTTCCGCCTAATTAAGGTGCGGCCGAATCAGTTACAATTATACCTTATATTTTAAAGAAATCAACACGATGTAGTTCATTGTAGAAAAAATTAGGTATTCAGAAAAAGGATACTTAAAACAACCACGCCCTCGTGTGTGCCACTATTAGCTGCATGAATTATTGGTAGAGTGAATTTCCCTTCTGATATGTCGTCAGCGAAACCTTTATATTCCCAGTACTAAAATTAGATGTTTGTCATTATTACGAAAATTATATTTTACAATAAAAAATTATATACATATCAAATAGTTTATTGTAACTTTGTGAAATATACCTCTGCTTGATGAAGATTGCAGTAATCATTCTGAAATTGGTAGAACAAACTTAATAGTCTTGTTAATGTTGAAAAATCCTCCTTACACTCTGACATGGTCTGCATCAGGCGAAAAAGGAAGTTGTATCCACATTGCGTTTCTAAAATTAGAAGCAAAGTTTGAATATTACGATATTTTAATTTTATAAATAGAAATTTCAAAGCACAAAAGATTGTACATTACTTACTTTCACTAATAACATCGAAATATTCAGATACCGTTGGACATTCGAAGTTGATCAACCAAGATATTTCTCTATTCTGACCGCTATAGTACCTTACCATTTCCTCTTGAAAAATTCTAATTGCCTACAAAAAATAATTAGTAATGACTCTGGGCACAGCTCATTATAAACTAATAAAACTAATAGATACCTCTGGATTCTTAAAGTCCATTAGTTTTTTCAAAATTAGCATTATAAGCGTGTTACACGAAAGCGTCGTTTTTTGGGTTCCATAAACTCTGTGAACTGTTGGACGCCGTCTTCGGAGTTCCGAGTTATCTAACATGTCATCAAACCTGAGAATGATTCAATGATTATTTAGAAGAATAAAAATGAAAACATTTTGCACCGACTATACATTTCCCTAAGGCATTTCCTCATATTGATATTATTCTGTAGTATATTTACTATATTAATTGTGTACCTAGGACACACCATATTTTTTGTGACTCATGTATTGATTTTTGGGGTTTTTGAGCATAAAAAGCAAGGCTAAATTGATTTTTCCTTTATACGACAACGAAATACTTGAAGTAATAAATAATAAAAAAAATTGTTAAAAATAATCAAAAATCCGCCACAAATTTATGCGAATGTGATGATGTTCATTTTCAAATAAAAATAGTATACTGGATTTATTTCTGAATAAAAAAAGTCGTAAAAAACATGCATTCACAAATTTATAGTGGATTAAGCTTAATTTTTCCGATTTTAAGGAATTTTAGAGTAGGGGGCGCAAAAGTATCTACAAAAAGATACTTATGGGCCTGCCAGGCAAATATAGTATTTTTTTATTCAATCGGTAAAAAAAAGTTAATTTAGGACCTCTTTTTAGGCTGAAAAACAATGAAAATCGTGCATGTGTTACAAAAATATATTTGGATAGGTTGAATGGTTTTATTTTTCTAGATTTTGAATACCTATATACTAAATCACATCAGATACAAAAACGCCTATGAAGATATATTAATTTTAGAGTCAAGGTCATATCGGAATTAACCGATTATTTCCAAATATAATAACGGTAAAATTTTCTTGCGTTTTCACATTTTTTAGAAAATTGATTTTATACACAAGCATTTACTTACATAACCATGTAGTCGTACATTGCTCCAAATAATGTTTCAACATCTTTTAGTTTATCCTCTGGTATTTTCATCCACAGATTAAAAGCCTTCAAAAATGGCCATCTTGAATTTTGCTTTGGTGTTTGCACAACGTAAATGTATGGCTCCATCAAATTCCGCAACTAAACATAATTTTAATATAAATTTTTTTTTTATTATTATTAAAACACATTTTAACGTAGTTGAATTAATATTAGGTGTTTAAATAAAGAACGCACGTTTGTGTTGCTATTATCGACATCATCAAGGGAATATACAGATTTTTCTTTCAATTTTGATGCTGTGTAGCTCATGTGATTCTCATTAGGTAATTTCACTTTTGAAGCTGATAACTTCATTCTTTCGGGTGTGAAGGATGAACATTGTCGAATAGATCTCCTAAGTACCTATTTATTACAAATAAATTTTTGCTCTGCAAGGAAAAAAGGTAACGATGAAAGTAGAACGATTTATAGAATTTAAACGAGAATTTTACAAAAATATTCAATAAACATATCTTACCGTGACGTACGTATATTTGAGTTTTAGTGCATAAGATGATTGTGCCAACGCAACAACACAATGAAAACAAAAGATTTTAAAGAAAAAGATTTTCTAACGTTTATACTATTTTATCATTTGAAGAAATGAATCATAAAAACTTGTTATTTTCAACTATGTGTTTAGATCGGTAATAGTGTTTATTTGACATCACTTGCATAGAAATTAATTAACGGTCTTTTATTTATTATCTTTTTGAACTTATATTTCGGACAACTGCATGTGAAATAATTATCGGCCACTGTTATAAACCTCCTTGGCTATGAAGATAAGGGAAAATTACAAGAAGTCGTATTGGGGTCAAACATTTAATTAATCTTTACGAAAGTATGAAATGATATAATAACTAAAGATTGTGTTCACAACAGATTTTCGATTGCAAAGAAATATAATCAGCAAAGATATTTGCACTATGACGACTTGCGATATAATCTTGATAAGATTCTCTAAAGATTGTTTATATTGCTATCTCTTTAATCTAATTAACGGAGTGGCATAGTCCTACCATTACCGACCGAGCAATTCACACAGTTTAAAGCTTATTAAAAACAAAATGAAACTGAATTTTGTTTTGTTCAAAGTTTCTGCAAAAGCCATTTGATATTTCGACTTCAAACTTTTACTGGATGATAGAACGGTCAAAACCACAGGGCAATGTGCTCTTGATTTTTTGTGATTCTACGTATTTTATTTTTAATAAGCTATAAACTGTGTCAATTACTCCGTCGGTAATAGTACGATTATGGCACTCCCTTGATTTCGCAAATTCTTAATCTAGAAAAAAGTGAAAAGCGCAATGTTAACTGAATACTCTAGCTCGTCGCCTCCGAATAGAAAGGCGTTATCTGGGAACCCGCTCGTAAAAGGCGTTAACTCGGAGCCCGCTCGTAAAAGGCGTTATCTCGGAGCCCGCTCGTAGATGGTGTTAACTCGGAGCCCGCTCGTAGAAGGCGTTATCTCGTCAGTAACTTCACGTAGCTTTTCACACAATCGACCGATTTTAACGAGATAACGCCTTCT
>JAPYZO010003322.1:0-27802 GCA_030522905.1 Torymus flavipes
GAGGCTCAAGGTCGGCTATTTATTTGTTTTTGCGTTATATACGCGCGCGCACAAGCGGGGAAAACGAGTTCAGTAGTCCGAGATCGTCGACGACGCTTGATATGCGGGCTTTATCGGTCTTTTTCATCGATCGGATGTGTATGGGAGAATGTGTCGTTTTTTTTTTACTTATGGAACGCAGCGAAAATATATATAAGCAGTTGTTTTCGACGCTGGAGACGTGGCATCTGCTTTTTGCATGAATTTATAATTGATTCACGAGTATAGATTGAAGTTGGGCGCCAAAGTTTGTCGAGGCGGCGATTGGGTATAGTTTCAGGATTATTCACCGACAAAAGAAGAACAATAACGCGGCGTCGGTAGTATTTTTCCTGGATTATTAATCTGATCATGGATGTTCGCGATGTAATATAAAATACAACGAAGAGCGTCGTTAATTTGGCAAATTACCAAATTTACCATAATGACGATTATATTTAATACGTATGTAGATAACGCTGAATTGTTCGTTTATAATAATATGTCAAACCGCGCTTTGTTTACAGCTCGAATGAAAACAAGTATATATGTTACAGGCGGAAATTTTCGATTGTATAAATATCGCTTGATTTAATCGCGTATCGCGCGCTCGAATTGAACCAAACTACATATTATTTTAATCGCGATAAATATACACACATCAACGTATGAATATTCTACCGCATCCTTCCTAATTTTCCTCTAACAAAAGAGCTATAACACACAAGCGCGCATAAAAATTCCTACACCTTGAACGCAAGCACCTCTATCTCTCCGCATCTAAGACCCACACGTAACCTGCAACCTTGACAATCCGCAACCGCAATGCACACTTGGCATCTCCCCCATCCATCACACACGCACACACATATATATTTTCCTCACCATTCTCCCACGGCACGAACAATTCGCTCATACATACGTGCGTACACATTGCGCGATGCAATACTGGGAATCGGGCGGAGGCTATCGGTCAATGAATCCGGTCGCGCGCAGATAACATTGCCTTTGACACTTCTTTATCCTGCAGTCGTATAAAAACGAGGAAACTTCGTGCCGAGGTGCGATAAATTATATTATATGCGCCACCGGCCGCAGCCGCGATGACGCGAGTGCGCCGAAAAATACGGTTGACGCAATTCGGATGATGATGATGATGATGCCGCCGCGACAACAACGAGGTAAACAGAAGAAATTCGGTTCAGATACGTGTTTTATTTGGTAATGCAGATTTATTGGGAAGAAGTCGCCGGTGATATTTTCAATTGCATCGTATACGAAAATAAATCATTTTTAATCTTATTTTTTTGTATGTGCTTGCACATTAAAAGTTGTTTGTTGATTTGAAAGTATTTCCTTGTGTGTGCGAATGTCTCAGACGAAATTTTAAGTAATAAACGAGGAAATAAAGATAGTACGATATACAAAGTAAAAATTATCTCTAATTTTATTAAAACTGTTGTTTACTGCATGAGATATTTTTCGAGCTCATTAATACGGATCTATGCATCCTCCTCTACAGACACTGACAACTAACGGAACAGCGGTCAAAAACGCATTGATAAAGACGTGGCATTGACATGAAGGCGTGTCGCCTTTCATTGAGAACAACAGAGCCCTGATTGCCGCCGGACATGCGTATGCGTTATGACGACGATAACAGAAACTGAAGAGTTGAAACGACTGTTACAGCGATTGCTGGAGGTTGCAGAACTCGAAAAAAATGACAAGAGTGGGATGAGCGACGCCACGATAACGAAAATGTATTTTGAAGAACGATCCGTCGACGGTAACAGAACCATCCCACATTTTTTTTCTCACAAAATGCCTTACTTATACGCTCGAAAGTTATGCTGATTTAATTATGAACGAGGTGAATCGTATCTCAACAATGCAGCTTAAAGTCAAAACACAACAATAAATCGAATTACGGCGCGTCACGGTGAATTAACGATTTTCACGTGACCAACTCGCATTTTTTCATTATCGCGTATATTCGACGTCGCGAAAACAAGGCCATAATCAGGACAACACCTCGTATAGGTATGAGCAAACACAGCGTCGCCACATGTAGGCGCCTCGTTATTAATAGTTCGTTCCCCTAACCGTCGAAAAATGTATAACCTGCTGCTGGCTGCAGGCAGCGATGACCCGAAACCTTGAACCTGACTCTCTCGCTCGTTTGCTGGCGCGAAAACAAACTCGCAGCTGCGCGACTGCATCAATAAATATCGCAGATACCGCAGCGAAACGAGCAAACAAAGTATCTCTTTCGATCGCGCAAAAAAGGCGCTGTTCATGCTCCGCGCGCAACAAAACACATAAATTACGGGCGACCGTCTGGTGAAAATGCTATATTATACGACCCTTTACGCGCCTTTTCTTTTCTACTAATCAAAAATCAAACTCGTCAGCCTTACAAACGCGCCAAAAATTTTCCTCTCAAAGCTCATTCTCGCTCGGCATGAAACAAAGTATGTACATACATATACACGCGCATAACTCTCCTTTGTGCCTGGCTGTGCGTATATTCTCGTCGGCGCTAAAAATGCGCGATTTCACGTTGCGAGAGACGCCATTCGACTGGTCTGTATGTATGTGTGTGTACGTTCTCTTGCTCGGGAGTAAAAGAGAGACGGAGAGATGCAGTTTAGGTGCAGTGCTCCCTGCGCGCCAGGCGGAGGTTAGGCCTTCGCACCCTGAGTCATCGCGACCGGACGAGGCGCGCGTGCCTCTCTCTCTCTCTCTCAGATGGTTTTTGGAACGATTGATCGCAGGGATAATATGATACCAGTAGGTGTTTATGTCGAGGTTGGGGCTTTTTGAGCGAATTGTAAATTGATCTATTTGTTAGTGAGGGTATGGCGAATTGTTTTTAGGGAGGTTTCTTTGAGTATAGTGGGAAGTTAGTCATCGTTACACATTATACTTAAATGCAGTTAGCGTATGATTGTGGAAATGAAGTTTAACCCTTAGATTACACCCTTAAAATTATCATATAGGTATCATTGCTTAGCAAGACTCTGAATTTCTAATGAAAATGAAACATCGTAGCAATTTTCCCCAATCAAACAAATCGCACTTTGCAATTTCAATTCCACTGCAATCGCCTGAATGTCACCTGCATAATGAATAGCATAACAATATTCCGTAATATTGATGTATTTTTCGATCACGCTTCAGTTGCAATAATAATATTATCGGACGTCGCGCAGAGGGATACGCGCCAAGATAATAATTTATCGAACCTTGGGCTTTACACTTCGTAAGCACACGATGCACATATATCTTTCTCCTCGCGCTTTTTATCATTATCACCCTCGATTCGTTGCCCAATGCGACGCAACGCAAAATGCATAATATAATGTCAATATACAAACATATTTCGCAAGACGCTGAGTTTATATCAAGAAACTTATATTTATGTTGCAGTCTACTGAAATTTCAATCTTATAACTAAGTTTTTAACGATCGCAGGGTTCATATAATTACGCGCATTTTGTGATAATGGAAGGCACGATTCCTAGTTTCGATGCGATCTCTGCATACTGGAACTGCAACACTATATTTTAGTGCACCAGTATCCACACACGCACCATGCCGAAGTCATGTGACTCACCTGTGTAGAACGAAGGTAGATGCGTATATGTATATATACACCGCGGCGCGCAATAACGATCCATATAAATACAATTTTATTGACCTTACATCAGTGTAAAAAGCACCTGAAGGTAACAAAAATGCGGCACACTGAATTCTGCGCAGTATAAACTGGTTATTTTACTGACCCTAGCGAACTTGAAAAATCCGAACGCTCTCGTGCCGCAGCAGTGTAACAAGTTACTCACCCCCGTATATGTACGTAGACTTTTTACCATTGAAGAAATACTTTCGCGGTCTTTTTATTATATTTACATGACTCATCGTTTATCTCAAGACTTTACTCCTTGGACGTATTTTAACATTTTATACTCAATTAAGACTATATACCATATTTTAACCATTATCTATTACAAATAAAATTATCCATAAACTAATAACACATCCGTACAAGTCGAAAATTGCCATTTAAAAGCAATCAGCTGAAGGAAGACTTTCACTCAACCTCAAAATAATCGTCTCTCGCTGGGGGGAATATTTTATGATCGATAAGTGACCACATGCCATAAACTGCGACGTTAATGCCGCACTCTCGTCCAGCATCCTCCAACCATATACACACATACGTACACGTGTGTTCATGCATGCGTACCCCAACGAGAAATTTGCATATACCTCGCCGACACTTTGCTCTGCAAAATGACTCACTAAAACCGACCCCTGGAGTCCCGGAAGGGTTACAGCTTCTCTTTCATCATTCTCACTCCCCTGTGTCACCCGAATATATATTAGCACCAGCGGACCACACCGTAGGCCATAAAAGCGCTGACAATGCACGCGGTACACTCCAGTGTTCACCGAAAGATAAGATCCCGAAATCCTAGAGCGCCGGGTGTACATGTCCCTGAGGTTTTAGTTGTGCAATGGTGCGCGGGCGCGCAATGATGGTTTTCTCATGTTCATTCATCGTTTTTTGTCGAAGTCTGGGGGAGAGATTCGCAGACGAATGATCCATGTGTGTGTATGTGTGTTTGAACAGGTGAGCCTCGTGCGCATGTCGGTTTATAAATACACGCGCGTAACGAGTTCTCAGCTAATCTCCATTAGCAACGCTAGTGTAATGCTTTGCTTTGGGTTGGATTATAGCGAGATAAGGAGTAGAGGGAGAGGAGGAGGATTAATGAAGGGATGTTAGACAATATTTGGATGGGGGAATTAATGAGGGTAGTGGAAGACACCGCGTGAACAATTATTCGCATTCACGTGATTCAAGCTGTCACTGTTGCATGTATTTCGCGAAAATATTTGCCGTACATTTGATTTTGTAATTACTTTCGACACAACCTTGTTACATAACATGGTTATCTGGATTAAGTATATAAATGTAACAAGTTGAGGGATACTAAATATTGGATTTTGAATATACTGATTAGTTACGGCCATGTACGAAATTATATATGCATTGGGAATTAATTTTGTTGTCATCTCAGATAAGACAAATCTTTGCCTGTTGTGGAGACATTTCCAAATTCTCAACGACGTAAAGATAGGTAAAAAAAATGGAAACCATCTAGTCAAACAGATCGCTCAGACCAAACACTATACACACTAAATACTTAATCATCTTTATACATGCTATCCTAAAAGAAGCAATGACTTCATCGATGCACGTAAGATCTAATACCCGAAAAAATCTCTCACCGGGCATTGGATCAAATACCACAGCTGAATCATCCTCGTCATCCCGCTCCACCTAATTACGGCTCAATAACAGCGCAAAAAGGCGGGCCGCTTGCATTCCGCAGCGACTCTACCCGACCCCGGCAAAAAATACCTGCCCGTCGCAGACATCCTGCGAACGAGAAGCTCGTCCGCGCATTCTCCGCTTCGATTGCGAAAGCCGCAAACAAGGAAAGCAGCAGCAAGAGATACTGCAGAGAACGTATATAGTATACATATACATACAGAAAGCTCCTACACATAGTCGGGCGCTTGCGAAAAAAAGGTGCGTGCACGATGGGCCTTTTATCGCTCGATGAGGCATCGTGAGCCAACAGAGAGAGAGACGACGCACCGTAACCTTCGCCTTCGAAAGAGGGCGAGTTTAGCGCGAAAGAGAGAGAGAGAGAGAGGAGGCATCGGCCCGTAAATCACCAGACGCATAAGCGAGCGAGCGAACGTCGTAGTAATGGAATGTTGTTGCTGCAGCAGCGTTGTGCGAAAGAGTTTGGCGGAGGAAGAGAGAAAGAGACGGATCCCAGGAGAGACAGAGGTTGTTGACTGCAGCCGCGAAGCGTGGACGCGCGTCGGGACCAGAGCTCTCTGCAATTATATGTATCGGGGCCCCCAATTTCGACGGATGCACGGCCAGACGCTCGAGAGAGAGAGAGAGACAAACAGAAAGATCGTGATTTAGCGGTGTCGGGAAAGACTGGGTTTAGAGGAGATAGTTGCCCCTGGGGTGGTTCCTGCGAAAAATAAGTTTATCGACAAGGTTTACTTACGTGTAATAGATTCGGGTCTTATGTTAGTTAAGTAGTAGATAGTACATATTAGTAATGTTTTCAAATACCACGAATTTTAAGGTAGAATAATTTTTCTCATTAAATTTTAGGTCTTAGAATGATATAAGCAAGTATTAAAATTTTTTGAAACCCTGCGCGTTGATAACGTGTGTCAAAGATAAAAGCAACAGTTTTAAAAGATTCTTCTCAGAAGAACTAATTAACGTTCTTAAATATCACTCCTGATAATTTTTTTTGTACTATAAAGTCGTTCTTAATATTCTGATTGCGGCGGTCACTGCTGATGTCGTAACAGAAAAAAAATCAGAGCATTAAATCCATAACTGTAATAATTCTATAAATCATTATTATTATGCAATGAAATTGTTTGTCTTCATATTTGATTGTGAAAATGTATATATTATTGACTTTTGTTATCACGTATAATAATTAGAAAGAGAATTATAACTGTAATATATTAGAATGTGCAATGCAAAAATATTGTAACAATAATAATTACGTAAGTCAACACTATAAAGCTAATCTGAAATTGGCTAAATAATGATGATTTTCCAGTTGCAATAATCGAATAACACGTCATCGGTTGAGTGGCTGGTAATATTGCACTCGCTGTGAATTGATGAAATGAAAGCACAAAAACAAGGAATGAAAGGCTATCCAGTGCGGGAAATAACACTTACAGCGGCCGAACAAACATAATGAACTCTTTATTTCATTTGAAATGTTTTCTTTTTATTTTTACGATTAATAAAAATGATGCATCGTTATTTAGAGGACATTTCTGTTGAACTCTCGATTATGTGCACACAAAGAAAATATGGTAATAGCACATATTGCGTTGATATAAATTATACGATATTAGCTAATTTAAGAATATTGTAAAAAAAATTTACTGATATTTCTGTTGTTATCAATCATCATTAAAATAATATATTGCACATTTTTTTATTCTTATGCAGATGATAAGATAATATCATTACGCGTATATGTTATAATTTTGTTGTTTATTAAAAATAATTCGTTTAACCTTTTTAATCACGCATACCAATAATCAAGGTGATTGACAAAAATAGCAAGTGAAACATTTTATTCAATAAGCCACGAAAACGTTTAGCATATACTCGGAAAGAATTACTCCACTTGGCGCAATTACGTAAGCAACAATCGCTCGCTATTATCCTTATTAAAAACCTTCACCCCGTGCCGATCGCTGGCGTAAATCGCGAACAATAAAAAGAAAAACAATCTCCACGTACCCACGCTATCTTACGCTTACAGCGTAAGTACGCAACAAACCGCTCCACTAACATCCATTAACAATCGCATTATCCTCATCGACGCAATAAAATTCTCTCTCTTACTCTTTTTAACTCTCCACTCAATATGGCCTCTACCTCTCCCCTAAACCCATACTTTCTATGAATTCGGCTAGCTCCTCGCGATCGAAAAGAACGTGCGCCGAAAAAAGAGACGAGAATCTCAAAGCATATAGGGTGAGAAGCTCCGCTCCGTTCTCCCTCTCTCTCTCCGCGACAGAGACAGACGGCGGCGGCGGCGGCGGCTGAGCGGCGACGGCAACCACCGCTCTGCCTTGAACCTCGCTCACGGTGCATTGCCCGTCGCTCAAGGGCGTCCGCGCAGCAGCAGTCGCTCTCTTCCCCCTCTCTTCGCTCGGCGGGCGCGTGCTCTCTCTCCCCCCTCCCTCCTCGCCGCCGCGAGCGCGCTATATGCACTATTCTCCGCGCTCGAATTTCCCCGCCGCGTGTATTTATGCTGGTATGTGCAGTGTGTGTGTGTTGTTTTCGCGAGATTCTTTTTGCACTTGACGCTCGAGAAGAGAGGAGGAGGAGAAGGAGGAGGAAGAAGAGGAGGAGGAGGATTAGGCGCAAGGGAGGAGTGGGATAGGAGGTTTCGGGGAATGATGAAATTTGCCGAGGTGGAGATGTAAGAGAGAGAGAGAGATTGTAGGTTGCGGGAAAGAGAGGTTGCAAAAATTGCGGTGATGATTGTTTAATGGCGAAATTAAGTTAATATTAGACGATGATGATACGATCTGGAAAAAATGTTAAAGGGAGGTTAACAGTTTTATATTGAGATAAGGGAAGGATTAATTTTTGGCAAATCATCGTTGGTTTTGTTTACATGCACCTATAAAAATTCTTAAAAATTGATTGCAGACTTAGTACACCATTGCTGGTGTCTGTCATCTACAGACCTCCAGATATATCTTTTACCAAAGATTCTGACCTTATTGAATTTATTGTTTTATTTTATTTTTGTATTATATACACGAGTATTACATATCATTTGTAAATTGACCATATATTTGGAATAAATGACTATTATTATTATTATTATTAGTCAATATGTACATACGTATTTGTCTTGCATACCATTTACGAAACTAATTTCCATTTGTGAACCAGGCACTAATATTTTAATTAATGGTTGTGTTTATTGCAAATGCGTTGAGTATATGATTAGACTTGGATTTTCAGGGCTATAATTACTAAAAATTTTCCGACTCGTTTCCATCAACGAATTCCTTGTTCCTCTCAGTAAACAATGGCCGTTTTATTTGTAATGAAGATCTCCCGTGGCGACGAATTCGATCTTTATCGTCGAGGGAAAAGTCCATCGCCGCAGTCGGAATGACATTTCACTCTTCTCGCGGAGAATGAGAAAAGGGGTGAGCGCATCTCGACAAGTAAACAGGCGCAGACGTCCAGTGTACAATAAGTATACGGGTTATGCGAGAGAGTTACGTAAGCCTCTTTCTCTCGCACTCTCTAATCTTTATGCCTGCATCTCGGGAGAGAATTTCAGCGACGAGAGGAAGGGTAGGCGAGACGCTTTTTACAACCTGTTTATGACGTACAGCATACGCACACACATCCACACCTGCGCAGTGTTTTGGTAAACAGTGTCGTAATGCGAGTACTTTTTTCGCGGCTCCAACTGATAAAAATTTCAATGTCAACGGCTCGGACGAATGTAACGCGTTTATCGAACTCGAGCGCGAAATGTCTCCCCCCTCTCTTTCTCTGTCCACACGACGTTATGGAGCAATTTATACTGAATTGACGACGATGTTTTGGCGCAGCGACTGTGCGCGAATTCCTCGCGGATTACGTAAGACTCGCAAAATTAGCTTTCGGTTTACATTATTCGACGACTGGGCGAAACTGGCGATAGACGTGATATATAATATAACGATGATCGATCGTTAACTTTCTGTATTGATTTTGATAATCGTGTTCAATGTCAATAAGCGCATAAGGCGTAGCGAGAGAGCAATCACCTGCGCGAATTCCATTCTGTACGAAGTGCGCTTTATCAGTGGGCGGAAAAATTTACAGGCTCAGAAACATGTACATATAATGCACCTGTCAAAGCTGCTTTTTCTGTGACTGAGCTGAGTAAAGTACTTCTCTTTTTAGAATAGCGCCTTTTCATGGTAATATAATTTGAAAAATATTCCGTAATCTTGGGAATTATATAAGATTATATGTATATGTACAGAGTAGCATTATTAGTCTTAGATTACATCCGTATTGAAAAGAGGCTTACATTTCAAGCCTTAATCATCCGAGCGGGAAAATATTCAAGAGCGCTTTCTAATTAAACTGACTTCCCCCAAAAAACGGCTTAAACATCGAATCCAATTAGTTCATCATCTGTATCGCGTTACATCAAAAAGACATGCGAATGCGTGCAAAGAGAAACCCCCTGATCGTCGCTTTGGCGGCACTTGCTCGGGGGGAGCTTATTAGACTCTCTTTGGGATATGTATACGTCTGGCGTAAGAGGACAATGCTGGCGTTTTATCTCCGAGGGGAAGACGAGCGCTTGCTCACATACACATATACATAGTCTGCTTGTCGTCGTTTTTCTCCTCTTCACGGGGGCATAAACAGCCAGTATAAGAGAGAGATATTTTCTTCGCTTTTTTCGCGATGCCAAGTTCCTTGACGCGTCGCGCCTGTGTACGCTACTTTGAATATAAACTTTTTTTTTTCTTTTCATTCATCGGCCATTTACATTTGAAGGAGCGCTGCGCATGCTTGCGCGCGTCCGCATGCAGTATACCGCGAATTTGCCTCTTTGTTGCCGCGATGATATTCTCTTCCCGCGCGAAATTTGCATGAGAGATCCGAGCCGACTGCCGATTTCTACCGTGTCGATCGAATATCCTCTTAGGTTTTTTTAGAAGGTATAAATGCTAATTAGAAGTATGTTTCTTATTGATAACTATATTATTATCGGTTTCGGTTATTTCATGTACGTCAGCTATCGGTAAAAACGGGAAATCTAATTGATTGTAAAAGCTAAATAATACTAAAGAGTATACTAAGTGTTGAGAATTAAAAAACGATAAGATTCAGCAGAGTTAAAAACCTAACCTACGCTCATATCTCCATAAAACACTTAACGCCATACACAGCCTCTATGTACTTTTTGATCCCTTTCTCCTTCGGCGATATACTGCATCAGCATATATAACAGCAGGTTTCACTTTCGTCTCCTGCCTCGCGATCTATTTTTACCTCCCTGCTCCCTCGCGCGCATCCCAAAAAGTACAACCATCACCGGCCACGAAGCATCGCGTCCACTTTTTGTACGATGATCGCGAGTTTATTCCCGTCCCTATTAAGACGCGCACACCGTCGCCCTGCAAACCTGGTAACGAGCCTCGTCAACGCGCATACACACACACATAGTACACCCTCCACTCGCACACGGATCAAAAGACGTAATTGATTACATCGCGCCGCACGCGTTTTACGCTCTTTATTCATTCCGCCGCGGTGTGTGTGTGCGCACAGCAAGCTTATATACCTTCGCAAGATTTTTCATCCTCGCGCGCAGTGCGGGCTTCTCTCGTATTTCTCGTCCTTCGATCCGTTTACGCACACCTTCCTCTCTCTCTCTCGCCGTAAAAAAAGATCACTGCGAGTATAAGCGCGCAGAAGGAGAAAAGGGAGAAGGAAGAGAGAGAGAAAAGGAAAGAACAAAGAGCAGTCACGCGTCGCGTGGGCGTTTATGATCCCAGGGGTTTTGCACTGTGTGTGTGCATGTGTACGTGTATGTATGCAGAGGTCGTGAACGCCGAGTGTGTTTTTCGATCAGCTCTCAAGCGCCGCGCAGCAGCAGCAGCAGAAACACAGCAGCAAATATTATCTCTGGAACAATGATACGCGCCGGTTGGGAAAACAGCGGCTAATAATAGTCGTTTAGTTGCGAGCGCGCGATTATTTTATAACGTAACAATGCTCGCTGGTATTCAATTTTCATAAAGCGAGGGAGAGGTTCACGACACTTTTATTGCTATGTGTTATAACTCATTACCGCGCGCAAGCTTTATGAGCTTGAGAAATGAATTTATGATTAGAGGGAACAGAGCTCTGTATGTATATGTACTTTACATGTCTCCTTACTTACTACTTCTATGTGTAAATACTTTATTCTATAGAGTACTTTGCTAATGCGCTATTTAAGTATATTATACACCCGGTTGCGCAGTGATAATGGTGAATAAGAGCGCTCGTGATTGCCTTTCAATTGCCTATTACATTCCCAGACATTCCGAGAATTCAGTGCTATTTCTGTTAGCGTGATTTCTTTGAGCACAAAATTACTGTTTGTTTTAAAAGAATGCTCTGTCTCGAAATAGATTCAAAACAAGATTGAGCTGTGAAAAAGAAAATGTATTTTTCTGATTTATTTTCCATGTTTCCACTTTCGCGCTTTAAACTTAACATTACAATTTGTAAAATGTTACCAAATTTAAGAATAATAGTAATAGATGATTTGAACCGCTGGTTTTTCTACTTTAAATAAATTTCTTAAAAAACGATCATTCACTCCTACAAAAATATTCCCGTATATCCATTACATCAATCCCCATCATCAACCTACATCCAAGCCCACCTTCAAAACAAAAACATCCGACTGCATGCCCTTATCAATATCCCATCCCAAAATAAACCTGCACCGCGCGCGGGCGCAGAAAAAGCCGCTGCCGCCAGCACCGGCATTAAATATACCCACTTGCTCTTTGCAAAACCAGACGCCGCAGACAAGTTCTCGCGCACTTACCACACATACACAGTGTGGCGTGTGTATGCACACGCAAGGATCGAGAGTCGTCGCGTGTCCTGCGCTCCGGCAGCGGGTGCAACGAGCGCGAGCGCGTAATCGGCTTGCTTTTGCCCCCTTCTTTTCGCTCTATCAAGGTCGCTCGGTCTCGAGAGCAGCAGGAGAAGCAGCAGCAGCTCGCACAAAGAGCATTCCAGGAATTGCTGCTGCTGCCGTCGCCGCTCCTTCTCCCTCCGTTCTTACCAAAGAAGAGGAGTAGGGGTAAAGAGGGAGGCAAGGAGAAAGAGAGAGAGAGAGAGGTAAGACAGAGATGAGAAGGTTGCGTTGCTGCATTGCGCGCACTTAGGTTGCATAAGAGTGCAACGGTTGTTTTCGTCCTCACTTTCACGCATCAAGTGCTTCTATCTCCCTCCCTCTCTCTCTCTCCCTCTTTCTCTCTTTCTCTTTCTCCTTCTTTCTCTCTCTTTCTCTTTCTGCCCTTTCTACCCTTTGCTTTTGCGCTACGGCGATGTGGAGGTCTCATTTGGGAGATTAAAACGCGACAGCGCTGGGATGGTTGTAATGTGTATCCGAGTGTATGGTTACAGTAACTGTGCATACAGGGCTATGATTGCGCGCAAGAAGTGGGGTTTCTCATTTGGATGGTTAAGCACTTGTTTTAAAAGTTAAACAGGAGGACGAATGACCGTGATGTAATTGTGAAGGATCAGAAAAGTTAGGATAAATTCAGGGGATGCTTTGAGTCTTGAGTCGAGAGTCTGACGGTAGGTGGCGTTTCCATTTTTTCGGATTTCTGCAATTGATTTCATTGTGACATCTGAATTTAGTGAAAATAAGGTTTCATTTCGGAAATTTGTTTTCATTGTAGTTATCTTTAATAAAAAGAATATACTTTTTGCTTAGGTTTACATGTTGCCGTAGTCTGCTGTTCCAGAACGGAGGAGACTTGGACTAGAAAACTACTGGAGGGGCTGCGGGCTCTAGTGATAGAGGGATCCACAGTCGCAATGCGTATCACCTTCCACTGGAGCGCTAGGGGCACTGATTACGTGGAGCCTCTGCACCTTGCAGTTGCTGCATCTACAACCTTCTTAGCACAGTGACTGAGGATACAGCGGAAGTGGAATCAGGGTACTAGATACGCTAAGCTTTCCGGAAAGCTTCTTTAAGTTCCTCAACGAATAATCCGGTTGTAAGCGTACCTTCACCACCACCACCACCACCACCACCACCGCAAAGGGTTCCACTATCGATGGGCGCTCAAGGCCTGGTACAATGAACGGATCATCCAGCAAGCTCTCTAGCCAAGCCTACATCGTTGGGCCCGAGAAGAAATCACATTCCTTGCTCTGTGGGAAGCCGAGCTTGCCATTCAAGGAGGGATCAGTCATCAACGAGTTCCTGTATCAGTTTTTCCAACAGCGAATCATCATCATCAGGAACTGCCGCAGCCCCCAGGAGTATCAGGTCATGGTGCAGTGAACCATCCTACAACAGAGAGCTTCCGTAAGTCGATATCGACCATACTATCTAGCAACAACGCTCTAAGATGCCACCCATTACCGTCATCTACTTTCAGGACAAAGGCCAGGAGACGAAAAAACATCACAGTCCAGAAATATTGGGAGCATAATGGCTGCGATATTAGCATTCTAGAAGGCATTGAGGACGCCCAACAAATATCCGTGGCATCAAGGAGGCCTACTCGATCAACTTTTTTATGCAGCCAGATGTCCAGAAGTGTAAAGTAGGTCCGAAGTGTTTCTTTACTTGTGAAGGGCTTGAGTGTCTCAGGGACTGAAGTACTCGCAACTCTGCTTACAACCAATAACATCCGAAAACATCAAGGCAGCTAGAATATCCTGGCTGTCTCATCTGACCCATAAGACCTCATGGCCATACCACCAGGTTTTCTCACAAAGATATGCAATCCTCTACTCTAGTATGCAAAGCTGCCTGACCATCTCATAATCGCAAGAACAGTCTTCATTCCAAAGAAACCCTGAGCCAAGCTGCTTGAAGATTTATCTTCGTCTGCCCTGTGCCCATCAAACTTGTACATCAAGTCTTAGTATAGACGATGGACCAACTGATTCAGCTAGTTGAGGAGCAACAAGTGTTTTGGGGTGGGGTTAATGTCTGTCAAGGCCTTTGACAGTATGGACCATACCACCCTCCTGGCTGCTTATCTCTCCTGGTGTTATGAGAAGTGTAATTAACATCGTAGCCATGGTTTCGTCGACGACTTGGTCTTATTCGACGACTTACTACTCGTCTTCAAAACATAATAGGCCATACAGATAGTTTCCTGAAGGACTGTGGACCGATGATGAACAACACCAAGTCACACTTAATCGTTTTATATAAAGATGGAAACAAGACACTTGTCGTTGCCAGAGGTACCTTCACCATCCAGGATCAACTGATACGAGTTCCTACCTGGGGTTTATCTGGGAATCGAATTCTTGGCAGAAAGTAGGCATTTGCGTTCTCTAGCCAGTCAACTGAGCCCCCTTCTTTAACGCCTCGCCAAAGCGTCAAAACACTGAAATAACAACTGCCTATTTACATACTGAATACTACCGCGAGCTTCAGTGAATGGTCAAAATAGCGAGAGCCACGGAGAGACAAAGGTGAGCTCTACTGAACGACACCCCAGTAAGGTATACCCCACTGATGCCTTTTTCTCGCTGCTCCTGCTAATGAGAGACTAATGCTCGCTATGGCCAGACTAAGCCTCGACTAAATCGCCTCGGGAATCGCACGGCTCAGTCAGGATTACGGCAACTGGGGCACGAGGATTTTGCCGAGGTGTGTGTGTATGTGTAGGACTGAAGAGCCAAACACCCATAATAGAGGTATCAGCATCTGCTCTGATATCCAGGCAGCTATGAGGGCATTGAGTACCCACGGAGGCCTCTAATCTTATTTAAAACTACAAAGAGGCACTGACTGATTGGGCAGAACGCAATTCTACTCACGTTATTGCATCCCGGGAAAGAGGAAACGAAATTGCAGATAAGCTTGTCGTATTGAGGGCAAATTCCCCTATTGCGATACGAAAACACTCAATAAGGGTACCTGATAAGGCAGACGGTCATCGAGTGGATATAGGCATGGCACACAAAGCCAAATAGTAGGGATAGTACACAGGCCAAAGCTATAGTCGGTCAAGTCATCCGCATAGATTGGAACTGATGCATATGGGAAGGCAGTGGAAAAGACTCTCGGCTTCTGGTGGATATTGACACCTATCACGGAGGTATTCGCTATTACCTCTCAGATGGTGGACCAGGTGGATGTAACGCCTAGCTACTTTGTCGTCATGTCTTCTAACTCAAGACACCACTTCTTGTGGATAATATCACATCATTCTGCAAAATTAGAGGAACCCCCTCCAGGACAATGGTCTCCTTTTGGAGGAAGAAAAAAATACCAAAGTAGAGGTAACTACTTGAGAGGGGGGCACCATTAGTCTTAGACCTAAGTGACCAAGGCTTTGCCCCTCCCCCCTCACTGACAAAGATAATGATAATAATAATACCTGCTTTGTTGTTATGTTTCTGCTGCGAGTTAATCTGCGAATCATTCTATGACATATCGATGAAACATATAGATACAGTCCGAACAATAGCGCATATAATACCGCACCATTATGATTCCAATGTAAAGGAAATACATAATAAGAGATGAATTCACATTCTGCTATACCAAAACCACAACAGCAACAACCGAATAAATAGCCATTTAGTTAAATATGGATACGTGAGATCCTTTAACCCGTACACGCACAAACGCGACGCATTCGTTCCATCCCGGGGCAAGGACATATTGCCTCGGTTAGTCCGCATCTGCAAAGTTTTCTCGTCGCTACCCGATACAATCGTATCGTACACAATAAAACTCTCCACCCCTTGCGGAAGAAAAAGAAAAGAATGACCGCATCGCATTAAACGATGTACTTTGCAACATTCAGGCAAATGACGATTTCTCGGAGAATGCATTTGTATGGGTATGTATACGTCTACTGAAATAAGACGACGGCGGTAGAGGGCTTGGAAAAGAAAACGACAAGAGTCACATCTTTCACGATGCATACATACACGGGCACAGGGAGGAAGGGAATATAATGAGCGTCGTCGTTTGCTTTGAGCTCTCGCGCGGGTGCGCATACGCAAACACGCGTCGAAATAATGCGCACGTGAGACACGCTGCGTGGCAGCGTTACGTTTATTATTAGCCCTCGCGACGCCGACGACGATGGCAATTGCGAAACAATCGCAGAGATGATAACGCGAAAGATGCTTTGTCCCTGACGATGGTGTAGTGTGCGTGTATACGCAACGTTTTTTTTTGTCGGTCTTCACGGGAAATTGTTTTCGCGGTGCGTTATTCATCAGATATACGAACTCTTCTCGTCGCGCTTTTGTTTTCTGATTGATAACGCACTGCCGCTGTCTATATTAATAACGCTTCGCGAAAGATACCGTGAATCATCCTTCGCGTTGAGAGGACATTGTTATTGGTTGACAAAATTATGTTACTTGCACTGTATCTCATTACGGCGAGCATCAAACAATAACTAAGCTCTTGCAGCGTTCATAACTCACCGTAACCGTGCTGCACGGCAATGGTCGTGCGTTAAACGTTTGCATTTCACTTACATACTAGATAAAGGAGAGCCACAGCCGTCTTGGTACAAACAGTGGAGCAACTTTTCCTTTGTTATACAATATTATATATGCTTTGTGTGCTTGCGATTACTGCAACGGTATGTGAAGAAAAAAAAAACGCTAATGGCTCTGCGCCTATCAGCCTGACCTTCTGCAACACCTCTGCGAACCCGCGATAGAGAGAAACAAAGATTCGCAACGCGTTGCGTGCTTTAATTGCAATAATAATCGAAGGCCGATACGCGCGCAGTGTTCAATGCACTGTGCACAAATAACAGCGCGCGGTTGCATCATCGGCGCGAAGTGTAAAATCATGCAAGAACTCGGGTGCGAAATAGATAGCCGCGGTGAGTGACGGCCGATATGTAGGGATATATCAACGGTTGGGGTGTGAAAAGTAAATGTATATACACCCAAGCTAATGTACCATTGCTAAACAGTGCAGAATAAAAAGCAACCGATTGATCTTGGGAATTTTTTCTTCCAGTATGAAAGTATCGTTGGCTCGTTGGCATGAATTATTAAAAAACCTATCAGAAAAAAAGCAACGCCATACCACCTCAGACACGAAGAAAGTCAAATTCCCAATCTTGACTCACGTTAACCTTTGCCTCCTCTCTCTCCATCTCTCTCTCTCTCTCTCTCTCTCACTCTCCCTCTCACCACACACACACACACACACACACACACACACACACACTTTAAACGACGTGATAACAAAACCGTAACACACTTCACCACGAACAACAACAGTATATAACCAAGCAGTAGCTCCCCTCCTCGATATAAATCACATTGCGTTCTCCCGCTGCCGCTGCTTGCCTTCTCTATGACACAAGAGAACCTATTAACCGTCCGTTGCATAATCGCAGCGGAGGCAGCCCCTCTCGCACAAGTGCGCACTCTTTAACTCGGACGAATGACCGACGACGACGGGAGAGAGAAAGAGGAGAACGAACTGCAAAGCGAGAGAATGCTTTTGTCTGGCGAGGTTTCTGCGCGCGCTGCCTTTTGAAATCAGCCTGCGCGTTGAGCGAGTAGCTTTGTGGTAGTATATATGCGGTGACGATTGACGGTTGCCGGATGGGGAAAAATATATTAGAGAGACGTGTTGACGGAGGTGTTGATCGATGGAAGTTTCGTCGTTAAGGTGATTTTGTGAATGTTTACGATGCCTAAAGTTAGGCGTATAGTGATGATGATATTTCTCTGTATTTGCTCTTAAATTTTTGAGATATCAAAAATCACTTCAATCGAATGCTAAAATTAGGATGTGAATAAAAATTTAACTCTATTATAGATGAGTCAAACTGAGCACGTATTTCCCGTGCAGCTGGGCCCGATAATAAGCCACACTGAAACAACACAATGTCTCACGAGGTGTAACGCTTAATAATTCATGAGGCGCAGAAATATTCGAGAATCCGCACTGCATCCATAACCGCGCAAGTGAACATTCAGCGTCAGCGTACACACATATACTTACACACAACGTGTAATAATATCGCGCGTTCTTTCGGAGGGGAAGCCGATGGCGCGATCTCGAATCGTCCAAACATTTCAATCAATCCCAATCACGCGCGTATACGCTCCTTCCGCCCACTACATAAAAAAAACAAAAAATAAAAGAGCAGTTGTCGTCCGCGTATATGTATAGGTAATATACCTATATACATAGGCGTCTAGTCGAAAAAAAAATCAACAAAAGAATTTTTTTCTTCTTTTTCGAGAATACATAGTTGTCGAGACGGCTGCTGCTGTTTAGAGGTGGTGTATATATATACCACTATACATGTCGGGCACGCTATACGCGAAGCGGACGTCGAAGAAGCAGAGGGAAGGAGAGAGAGAGGGAGAAGGGCAAGAGGAAGGGAGGAAGATGGAGGTTAGTACCACCGGAGCGGAGGACGCGTGACCTTGTGTGTATATACGCCGCGCGGCGCGCGTCTGGCTGCTATACTATATACATACACATATATACATATATACGTGCAGTCGCGACGATAGATGCGCTGCTGCTCTCGTGCTTTGGTTTGCCGTACCCCCGCACGCAAAAATATATAAATATATCCCTCTCCCCTGATTCTCTCTTTTTTGGGGAGGGCTCGAAAATATGAATTTCCGCACAAAGATGCGACACAAAGTGCAGCTCGCACCATCACAAAGATAACATAAAGGAGTCAGCGACATTGAAGCTCACATACGCGTATTCCCTTTGTCGCTTGTCCGAGAAGAGAGGAGAGAGTGATACGCAGCAGCAGCAGCACACTATACACCTTTGTTTTCGATTTTGCCACTTGCGCCTCGCCGTCGTCGTCCCTGATTTTATCTCGTGCTCGCACAAAAGAAGGAGCAATTTGTTGTAATGCCCGCACCGGTGCACCTTGGAGAGCTGGAAGCTGTTTCGCGCAAGGTCTCTCTCTCTCTCTTTCTCGACAACGACGACTGCATATATAGTGTGTATATAGTGGCATCGAAGAGGTTGAGGAACGCGACAAAGGTCGCCGGGCGCGCGTCGACGACCTTTATGCCGCGAGTATAGAGGATGGAAATTGGAATTCACGGGCGGTCGTCGTTGTCGCGTGGTAAAAGTGCATTTTTGCTGCAAGAGAGGTGTCGTTGCGCCGGCTTTGTAACATGAATCATGGATGCGCGTTCGTTTGTTGCATTATCTTATCGTGTTTTAAGTATACATTGATTCGATGGACATATTCTTCTTCTTTTTTAACGTGCAGTGCTGCAGTCGCTGCAGGAGAAAAGATACCGGGGATTCCCCGCCAAAGTTCTATATACCCACGCTAACCGGTGCGGTACAGTTTCGGCCTGATAGCTGCCCCGAAACCAGTATTAATGTCGTCAGTAGCCCACGTTGTGTCAACTATTTATCATCATAAACCCCTCAGTGTGTATTATACACTGTTTTATTGTGTGGCGTTCAACATACTGTATTAAATATATTTTATTTTTGTTTGAATATAGTACCTGAAGAGGGACACAAAAAAGTGTCCGAAACGTCGTTTCTCAAATAAATGTTTTAATTTATTTAAAGAAACCCATCCTGGTAGAACATTGGCCATAAGGAGCAATAACATTGTAATTATCATCACACTCTACCATAAGCTGCTTTAACAATTAATTCATCATAAACTCCGTTCATTCTGAAATTATAACAAAATTACACATATTACCATACTACCTGCGTTATATTTCCACATGCCTTCATCCCAAGCCACACATACTCCAATTAACCATGTTCTCTTGCTATATACCACGGAAAAAAATCTTATCTCGCGTATCTCCCTCCCCTACTATGGCATATCCATTTTATATATCCATGATAGGCTATCGATCTGCAAACGCGCATTCTTACACGCGTTTCGCAAGCGCGCAAAAAGCCCTACACACACATATATACTCACATCGCTTTGTTATTACACTACACTACCCACCGATAAAATCACACCCAACCAGACGTTCGCCTATATGTATGTATAGAGATATACGTACTCGCAAAACGAGGTCGCAATCGCCCTTATAACACTATACATAACTGCAAAAACCGCGCGCGCGGTATACATATATCGACGTCGAATCGCCGATTGCAAAACGCATCCAGACATCCTGCTTCGAAAGAAAGACGTAGACCCACACACACGCGCGCATATTATACGCGTTCACATGCATGCATATATATATATACGTGCAGCGCGAAGCCGCGGCGATTAAAGTGCCGGTGATCTCACATCGGAAGAATGTCGCTCTCGTCGCGGTGGCGGCGGCTGTTGCTGCTGCTGCTGCTGCCCCTGTAAGTCTTCGCCGAAAAGGTTCGCCCGCGCGTGCATTGACTCCGGCGGCGCGCGCAGGCCGGTTCGTTCCCTCCTATATATATATGCACTTTGTCCGGCGCAGGAGAGGAGAGGCGGAGTTTTTTGCCGAGAACAGCGCCTAGGCTGATCCTTGCTCTTTTTTCTTACTTTTCGGTGTATGGGGGAGAGGAGAGGTTTATTAGAAAGTATAATATGGCGTGCCGAGAGGTTTTGGATGCAATCGATGCGCGGGAGTGTGTGGCGTGCTTGTACGAGCTGAAAAAATTCTTTTTCGGGCCGCACCGTCGATGCGATTCATAATTATTGCGATTTACGTAACGAGCGTTACTATATAAGCACGGAGAGAATGCGTCATTAATTTTTTGCGGGAGCTGATATAGGAATTAATGCATATAATCGCTGTTTTCATTACGTAAACGCGGGCTTTGCCGTGTTCGTGTATCCCCTGTTGTCTGTGTATGTGTTTTTTTACATATTAAGATTAAAAGTGAACATCCTCCTAGATTCCGATCTGAAATACAGCCGCAGCTCGTTTGCCTTACATTTTTCGCTGCAATAAAGATCCTCTCGGCTCCACACTCTTAACAAAAAAATTTATTTGCGTAAAACCCTCATAACCCCGATCCAACCCACATACACACAACCTGCCGCGTAACCTGGGAAAATCCTGCGAACCGTATAGCCAGCGCGCACATTCTTTCCGTCTAAAGAATCCTCCTTACGTGGCTAATTAACGCGCAATTGCGCCCCTGTGTGCGCGCGCGTCGAAGTAATCAGACTCGGCGATCGTCGTCGAAGGGAGAGAGAGGACAGGAAAAGGGGGAGGAACCGCGGCCACCGCAGTTGCTCGGCTCTCGATGTCTCACGGTAATAATAAACGTTACTCATCGGGGGCCGCCGATTGCGAAATTGCCGTGAATCACGTATGCGTGTAATGTACGAAAAGCCCGAGCTTTTTTTCGTAATTGAGGAGGAGGTATAGCGTGCGCGTGACTCAAGGGTAAGTAGATACAGAAGTGGATGGGTTAGACACCGGGTTGTTGTAACGCTCACGCGTAATCATTATAGGAGAATCAGAAGCGGTGTACTCATGTCTTTTTAGCGAGAATAAGACACGATCGTACAAAGTATGCGTGCGTGGGGTGTTCGTGGATCACGAGTGAGTCATCAGAGCGATTTTAAATTAGTACACAATCATTTTGTAATTTGCTTGGGTAATGATTATATATACGCATACTTCGTTAATGAAAAGAGCAGCAGCTTTGTTATTCAATATCGTTAAGCGCTGAATTTAAACCTTCCTCCTTTCAAGACTAATTTTTCGGCCCGAAACAGACGGAGATCTTCGAACAAAGAACAAAACAACAACCTGCCAACTAAACGTCCAAAAAAAGAAAGCTCTCGGACATTCCCGGGAGTTCGAGCACCCCGCGCATCTCCCGAAAAAAGCTCTCTCACACGCCAATACCCGATCGACGAATAAAAAAAGGAGAGAAAAAAAATTCCCCTCTCCCTAAAAAAAGAGCACCACGTCGTCGTCATCATCATCGGTGCGGTAAACAGGATACTCTACCGACGCTCTCCTAAATTCGATTCAGACCATCGCGCCTCTATAATATAGCATAGTAGTAGTGGTGGTCGAAGAATCGCGCGACGCGCCGGCGCGCTATGCGCTTCCGAGAAATCTGTCGCGCTCGTGGCGTGACCTTTATATAGTAGTACACGCATATATGTATACGCCCTCTCCTCTTTCCGCTGCTCAAACTCACACGCATACGTACGAAACTCGAATTCTGTCTATATAATACACACCGGGCTCGCGCGAGTCGGGAGGAGGAGTGACTGCGTGTGTATATGGAGTAGGGAGAGAGAGAGAGAGAGAGCGGGAGACGGAGAGCGATTAAATTGCGCAGCTGCGGCGGTGGCGGCGTCGGAGTCGTTGCACGAACGACCTTGAAATCGACTCCCCGATAATGGGCGCATATAGCCCCGAGCGAACATATTTTCTCTCTCTCTCTCTCTCTCTCTCTCTCTCTCTCTCTCTCTCTCGGCGCGCGTGAGCAGAGAGGCAAAGTTCGATGTCATTGCCACTCGTAATCGTAATTATCGCCCGCGTGACGAATAGAGGGGTGGAGGGAGAGAAAGAGGTAGAGGGAGTGTGATGACTTTGAGGCGTGTTTTTGTGTATACGCGTACGGCGACGGCGTGGGCGAGGAAGAGAGAGAGAGAGAGAGGAGGGGGCGATAATAAATTGCGCGACTTTTCGGAGAATCGTGCCGCCGGCCGGGCGTGCAATCGAGGAGTGCGAGAATGGAGTCCCTCGTTAGCTGCGCTGGCGCTTTGTTGCCGTCGCTGCGCTGTTATGTCAGAATTAGAATTGCTAGAAGAGCTTATCCGTGCTTGTCTGGTGAAGAAGGGTAAATGTTTGGATAGATTTTTTTTGCTCGCCTATGTGTGTGCGCTCGAAGATAAATGTCACGGGGCAGTAGAGTTTGCCTTAAAAGTGCAGTAGTTGTACGGTTCTCGGTTTGTTTAATGATTATTAACTTACGTAACGTAATTTTTAAGTTTCGTTTGAAAACGTTCCAACGCAATGTTCTTCGCAATCAATGTAAAAATGTAAATAATAATAGAATTGAATTAAATTGAAATTTGTCTCAAAAACCTAAGAATCTAGGTCGTGAAATACAAAAATAAATAGAATTTTAACAATAGTAGTTTGGTAATAAACGAAAGTAACTTCCTTATATTCTCCTTCATGATTGATAAGTACTTGTCGTCGGAGCGCTACTACGCCCCTTGATAAATTTAAATGATTTGTTTACGTTAGTTCTTCACCTACCGCTAGGTGGCGTACTGCTAAAAAGCGTAATACACAACGTAATTTTTCAACAATCTCAAAACTTTTTCTATGACTAGCAAAAATCATTTCAAGCTAAAAAGTTCAATGGAATCAAATACAGCAATCAAATCAATCCTACATTTTTCGAGCATCAGCAACATTCAATCTCGCCCATCACTAACATCAGATACCGATTGTGTGTGAGCTATGTTAATAAACTTTTTACGCGTGTTGAAAAACAGTCACAAAATGACGACAAGCCACGAACAACCGACTGATACTCTTTCCAGAAACCGCGCTCCGACCACCTAATCCGTCCCTTACATAAATACAAAAGGCCATTTCGCGCGCAGATAACCCCGAAGCGCGAAGGAAAAAAATCCCATAAACTTTTACGATCTCCCACACAAACACTCTTTTTCCTTCTTTCTTTTCTCCCGCGACAATATTATTCAACTCTCTTTTAGTTTCGGTTAGCCGCGACCTTCCGCCAGGTCTATCAACCCGTGGCGTTTTTTTCATCATCGCTTCGCCAAACGCATCGATAAGGCGCCCCTCTGCCCCCCCTCTCCCACCTCACGTTTACGTAAAAATAATGACAACGGCGGTGGCGGCGGTGGCGACGAAAAAAGCATACAAGCCACGAAGCGCGAACGTGTGTGTAAGTATGTTTGCTCGTCGTCCGCTCGTCGGGTGTGGGCTTACGCGATAGAGAGCGAGAAAGAGAGAGAGCAAGGTGCAATGCTCGCTCGCGCGATCGTTGCACAAACAGCTCGTCGCCCCTCTCGGGAGAGGCAGCAGCCAAGGTCACCCGGGTAATGTCCCGATGCCCCCTATGCAGGACAAATTCAGCGCGCGCGCTGGCGCGCTCCGAAAGCTTATTCGTGAGTCGAGTAGTGGGGGCCATTCCCCCTTCCCCTTCCTGCAGCGTCGTCTGCACGAGCAGACGGAGGGGAAGAAGAGACGATCGATCGCGGGTGTGCGTGTTATATGTATTTTCGGCTACGGCTGGAGAGGCTTAGGGAGGTGTGTAAGTATATACGTGTGCGAGAATGTGTGTATATGTATATTGGCGAGAGGATTATGTCTGTATTAGGGAGGGAGAAGTGGAGTTGAATGGCTGTGGGAGAAGATCGAACGGCCGAGCGTACGAGTGAGTCTACGTGTAAGTGTAGGTGCTTTTTGCAGCAATTAAAAAATTGAAGTTGCGCGAGTGTAGGGGGCATATAGACACTATCATGATGTCTGGAGAGGCTTTTTTTAGCTTCTGATGTATTGTGTTGCGATGTGAATGAGAATAAATCGGGTATAGGCGAACAGTGTAACTGTTCCTCGTCGGTATATACCTATAGACTCGCGATTGCACAATAAATTGCAAATCCGTTCTTTTCTGATATACGCTATATTTGTATTCATAAAGCTGGTGCAGGTTCATAAATCTATTATACGTTGGTTTTTTAGTGATTTGTCCTTGTAACATAATATATTCATAAAGGAAATAAAGAGTTTTTTTAAAGGTGTTGATTTGACTTTCGAAAATATACTAAAAATCATACTTTGATTATTAACATGTTTTTGTAAATGTTAGTAGAGTTCAATAAAAAATCAGTATTTAGTCACGTATTTCATCAAAGTTTTTTAACTCTACAGCGCAAACATTGAACCGGATATAACAGCTTTTTATCTCTTACCCTAACGAATATCCATTTTACAACACGTATATATTACCACTGTACTCGTCGCGCGCACTTCAAACCACATTCTGCATTATATAAGTACACCCTCGCCGCCACAAGTGGCTTATAATCAGACGGCGGAAAAAGCACTCGGTTAAACGTTTTAATGCGCAACAACGACAACGACGCGATTACATCGCCATTCTTTGCAATTCTCTCCCCTCCTCTTTTTACTCTATCCTCTAACTAATATTACGGCTATTCTCGTCGCTCACGCAACTGTAAAAGTATGCCGCGTCGAAAGCATCCATAATTGCGATCGCTATCTATCCATTACAGCTAATCCACTTATTGCGGATTTACGCGGAGAGGGTGAACTTGCGTATATAATATGTACACACGCACAAAGAGCGCAACTGTGCACTGTGATATGGCAACGGCAACGACGGGATACGAGCTTATGCGCGCATGTGTGCCTTCGGTTGACGGTTTTAAAGGGCGTCAAAGGAGGTTTATTTTAGAGAGGTTTAAAAGTTAATGCTCAATGCTGTGGTTATCATAAAAACGATTTGAGATTTGAATTCAAGTGTGTGAAACAGTTATTCTTTAGAAATTTTTGAATTTATAAAAGTACACTTTGAATTATGTCAATGCAAATTTGAATAACTTTTGATTATCCTAATAGCATGACTGTCAATATAAAGTGTTATAATAAATATTATCATTTCGCGCATTTACATCACCGTGTTTAACTAACTACATGCATATATTTCATTTTGCAAATTGGAATAATTATGACGTAGCTTGCGTAATGGATGGCTTTAAGAATCATCACAGACAAGTTTCATTGGAAATCAGTGAATTTTATTTAATCCTCGAACAGCCCACACGCACTTCTGCGAAAGCCGATAAAATTCTGTTTGAACAAAATGAAAATCCAGATACATTCGCAGTATTCTGACTGCAGTTCTTGGATGTATACTTATCAAAAACATTAATCTCCATCGATTAGCGGACTAAAATAACTGCGTAAAAGCTCATAACGACAGTCATACCTTTACTTTTTAAATTGATATTGACCTTTTCCTACAAAAGCGATACGATTAATATCGAACGTTTTTACACGTGCAGTAAAAGTTTTTCTTCCAACAATCATTAGCATTTCGAAACGCTGCACCAGATCCGCATCTATACACCCAATCCATACATTATAATTTTCAATGCCGGCCTGGTATCGCACGCTGTAGGTACACTTGTACGCGCACACACGCCTTCATTACCATAAAAAATACCTTTAAATTTCAAATGCGTCCTGCGCCCAGTAGCAACCGCCGCCCATGAATCGCAAAGTATATTATATATACGCATGCACATATATATATACATGCTACACAGCACTGGAAGGGTCAACGGGCCATTGGCGCACGCGCGCACTTGACTCTCCCTCCCTCCGCAAGTTCAACGAGAGAGAAAGTGCTGCTGCACGCGCGGGGAGAGGGAGACAGAAGCGGACATTATGCAACATTCTCTCTCTCGCGAATCACGTTGCCGGCGTGCTCGTCACGCGTCCGATCGCGAATATTATGCAGCAGCGATTAAAAAAGAATTCCCTCCTTCGGCGGGAGCTTCTCGCGTGCATTCGCTCGTTCTACTAGTCTTCCTTATGTAACCGGCAGCGGTCGGCAGCGGGATTTTGCTATTTATAAGCGCGAAAGAGAGAAAGAGGGACCGGCGTATTAATAAACGTGGGCGACGAACGACGACGTGGGATCTTTTTTTCTTCTTCACTTCTGTTTAGCGATATTCGCGAATATTTATATATAAATAGTGGCGGGATAGGGTAAATGCGGCATTTTTACGCTGAGATGCGTGGGTCGAGGGGCGTCGAAGTACATGGATTCTATTTTTATAGGTATGGACGATTATTTATAAAGCGGTGGAGAGTGGATTGTTACACGAGGTGGTGAAAAAGCACCGGAGCAGTAGGATTATGGGTTTTATTAATAGTGGTGGTGGATCAAGCCGTGACATTGTATTTTGAAATAATTCGTAGAGCTGTGGAAGTTGTGAAAATTATGTAAGAAGAGGATTAAGTTTATGGGACATTTCGAGAAAGGTTGGATTATAGGTATGAATTGATTAAGTGGACGCGTTCTGCGGAAATGGCTAATATAAAATATGAGTAAGAAGATGATTTTTTTCAGGGTATCGAGCGACAAAGGTCAAGTCGGTCTTTGAATTATACATGAATTGAAAATTAACATCCGTTGCTTTTTTAAATTGATGGTGAAGTTACTGGTCGCACACCTCGACAGTGCGACCAGTAACTTCAACATCAATTTAAATAAACATCACTATCATTCCATTCTACTACCAATCGTCCGTTGTTTTTGATAAAAATAAATATTTTTTCAGTTTAAATTTACAATTTTCATGTACTCTTATTCTGTTAATGTATATTAAACATTTCTCGGAGAAAAGCACACGTGTCTCATGTATTTTGATAATAAAACTTCACCTCCAGTAAATTGAATTTTCATTG
>JAPYZO010003323.1:0-12902 GCA_030522905.1 Torymus flavipes
CTTGACAGTAAATGGAAAGTGGATATAAACTTTAAATCTCTTTATGTTTCTATTCACAAATTAAGTAAAATATACGTCTCAAGAAATTCATATAAAGAGTCATCTCTAAGCGCGCTTCTCGCGCTGTAAGTTTTGGTTTTGTAATCTAGCAACTCATTACTCCCACCAACCAAATCACGACTAAAATGATATCATAACAAATCCATTATGTTTTTAAGATAGGAAATTGGAATCTCCATGTATTATGTAAAATACTCTTTTTTCTATAAAAACTGTTGCTAAGACTGATATAAAATTTTTAATTAATATGTTTTCAAACAAACTGTAGAATATTTGACATTTTAATTTACAAATTTAATACACCTACACACTGTTTATTAAATTCCCTGAAAATTATAATCCACCTACTGATAGAATACCAATACTGTCTATACCAATAAGTACTAGAAGAATGTATTGCCTCTATCTCTCTCCGGGGAAATAGGCCATACACACTTTGCCTACAAACCCAATCCCGTAAAAATCCTGGCAAATTTACGTCCCGCGCTCGTCGTGAAAAAAAGACGTGCTCCGTGCCAGCACGACTCTTACATATATACACAACGACGCGCGAACGGAACGATCATCATCTCCCACGAGCTGACTCTCTCTCTCTCTCTCTAACTCTCTCTCTCTTGTGCTATACAGGTATCGGTGCTGATCTTGTCGTTCATGTCGGTGGAGCGATTTATGCTGATCGCGGCGCCGCTGAAGGGTCACCGCACCATAACCCCGCAGACCGCGGCCGCGTCTATGATCGTCGTCTGGGTCATCGGCGTTACTCTCGCTCTCATTCCCGGTGAGTCGCGCAGCCAGACTGCAGAGCAAGAGGGCATAGGGTATGCTCTCTCGTTATTTATGCGGCGAAGCGCCGCAAATCTTATCGGCGTGAGCTCTGGCGAGCGGTGGAGAGCTTTCACTTTTCAGCTGGGTTTTTTCGGCGGTGGGTTTGAGATGGTTTGACGTTAGTAGGTGACGGAGCGTGTGAATGATTATCATTAATAAAAATCGAATCTTGATCGTAGATGGGTATTGAGTATGTGTATTATTTTGTAGGATAATTTCGTGTGTTATATGTATTATAGACGAGGAAAAGGCAGTTGAATATCTTGGTTTACATTTCATGACAATTGAGGATTTAATATCAATTTTTATACATCTTGATATAAATGTTACGAAATGGCATTGCTCAACACTTTTGCTGCTATACCATTCATAGTTTTACTATTTTTCAAAGTTTAATGTTTTATTATAATTATAGCTTACATATTCTGCAATTGTAGTATAAGAAATCGCAATATTATGCTTTTTGAAACAGCTTTAATATCTATATAAATTCATTGTAAGTAAAAATGAAATAATTAAAAAAAAATGTTATTTTTATTGTAGCGAACGTCTCAAGATTGGTATATTTAAAGAAAAAGAAATAATTTTCAAAATAAATTCGCCTATATATTTTACCACGCAAACATTTGACACCGATCTTTATGGAGACATGTAAATTAAACAAATATTTTAAAGAATACAAAAAAAATATAAAGACATTCTAAAAATATGTGTATCTTTTAGTGTTACTTTGAAGATCTCTATTATATAGGTATTCCAGTTTAGACACACGAAACGTCTAATGCAGAGTCATCGCTGTGCTACGTTTTGCATCATTAGATTTCAGTTTTCTTTAACTTTTAATGCTTCCAGTTTCACGTAAAATAATAACGTACATTGTAGTTGTAGTTTCTTTTGGTATGATATACATACAAGATTATTTTAACGAACTCATAGCTTTGTATTTTCTCAAAATGTCTAGCATTATTTCAAGTTCTACTTTTACTAAAACGGTTTTATTATATCTTGTAAAATGCACCGTTCTGGCGAAATATATAGATGACATAAATGAGTTTTATTTTAACGTTAAATTAGGGGATAAAGGTTTTGCATGCACTTAAAAGAGTGCGTTCGCATGTGAAAATAACGAATGCAAAAAATCATTTCAGCGATACACTGGCGCAGCAGCACGCGTTTTTACGGTCTCAATGGAATGTGCTTCCCGCTACACATAGACGACCCGTTTCTCATTGGCTGGGAGTACTCGGCGTTCATCTTTCTCGGCGTTAACTTGCTCGGGTAAATTGCCAAGGGATCTATCATCAACTAATGTTTTTATTAATTAAGAAAAATTAGCAAACTTAAAAAAATAAAGTGTCGAAACGTAATTATTTTGATACAAGAAGGTAATACTCATTGTTTTTCAGACTGCTAACGATCGGGTACGTCTACGCCGGGATGTTCGTCAGCATCTGGAGAACGCGTCACGCTACTCCGTTATCAGTTGGCGACTCCGAGTTCGTTCTGAGATTCTTCTTGATAGTACTGACCGACGCCGTTTGCTGGGCGCCCATTATCATCCTAAAGATCATGGCCTTGGCTGAGTATCCCGTATCGCGTAAGTTAACGCAGGAATAAGGTCGGGTGTATATCTCTATGATGCTATTAAAGGTATCCGACGTTATTTCATGATGGCATTCATGATGTTCTTAATATTTTGGCACTCTACGTATTATACATATAATAAATAAACTTTTAAATTCTCGTAAATTAATAATTTTCTGGTTCTTATTATGGTGCTGTCTACAGTTTACGGTTAAAAATCATTTGAACGTAACGGCATTGTAATATAAACACCTGTAATAATTCAATATTCTTACTTTCAAATACGTTGTTACTGAATTCTCTTAGATATCATTTAAGAATGTATATTTCTGGTAGAAATGCATTATTAAATTACCAAAAATTTGAATGTCCAGTTATAAAAGTTTTAGGTTGTATTTATACTTACTTTTTTTCTTTCTTTATGGTCATCGATTAATTAAAACCGCAAATTCAAATATTACGACAGTGTTGTTAGATTTTTTTTTTTTATAAAAAACTTTTTTTCAGCTGACCTGCATGCTTGGGTTGTAGTTTTCATTCTTCCAGTCAACAGTGCTGTAAATCCTCTACTATATACTTTTACAACTCCAAAATTTCGGGAAAGACTTAGCGAAGGATGGCTTGGCAAAGTGTTCAATGTTGTAGTATCTAGAAGGCAATCGAGGAGTGGTATGTTTTGTTTTATTTATGCTTTGCAGCAACCAATCGAGTATTTTTAAATACTTATTATATGATTGCTAAAAATTATTGTATTTAATATGTTAAGTATATTTATTGTATTACAGGATCTCAAACGTCCTGTTCGGACAACAACAAGAACTTTACTTTGACCACACCTTCTATGGTATCAGAAAAACTGTCAAAGAAATCAATAAATGAAACTCTGCTAATTGATATTTTATCGAAAAATAATCAAATCTAAAATTTAGAGCAATATATATTCAAATAATCAACAAACAGTATTTTCTCGTGTATTATTACATGTAAATCAATTATCTTCAATGTAATAAAAGGAAAACGTCGTCAAATTGCCTTCCACAAACAAAAAATTTGTAAAAACACAAAATCCAAACAGTATTATAAGTTTAGATATTATCTGTTAAAAAATATTGTATATTTTATGAAAGTATTAACAGATATGTGTGTATAGCATGGTGAAATCATGAATTAATATATCAAAATATATATTTATATGGATATAAACTAGGTATGTAATTTTATTTTTGGCCGAATAAAATAATACAAAAGTGTAAATTTTGCAAAAATGCTTATCTTTAAATAACTGTAATTTAAAAGATTCAATGCTGTATCTTATCGTAGTTATAGACTGCTGGGTGCTGCCCTCGTATGCTTACTTCTCGAATTAACACATTAAAGGCGCGTTGTTTGATTGTGGTAGCATTCAATTTATTAAATATACATAAAATTTGGAAAGTGAAGAGTTATTTTTTGCCTATATAATTTTTAAAAATAGGTATTCTTTTCTTCTATTATGAAAAATATTGTAACTAAGAGCTAATTACATATAAAGGTGTAAACTTGTATCCATAAAGATATTGCAGTCTAAAATTTCGTCTAGAGTACCATATTTTTTGTATGTAATATTCGTAAGGGGACTTCATACCTTTGGATTTTGGTATCTAATTTTTTCATCTAAAAAGTAGATTTAATTACCTATATTTTAAAGCAATTTATATCATAAAAAGACATTATTTCTGACAAAATCAGCTAAGATAAGTTCCTAAAAGTCATAAGTTTCTAAACCCATTATTTTATCAAGAGATTTAGCATTTTCAATATTTCAATTTTGTTGTAATTTGGAAAATTACCAAAAACTAAAGTCATCTTAAAATTAAGCAGTTTTATGTAGCTTATCAAATTTAAAAATTACCTACTCAAATAATTTTAATGTTTGAAACTCTTTGGACCACAACTACCCAAAATACAAAGAATTTAAGCTATATCTCATGAAAATCCATCATCCATATAGTTACAACAAAGTTAAAATAATGCAAATTCTAGATCTGTGCATGAAATGGGTTTAGAAACTTTTACCTTGGCTTATTCTTATTTTCAGATATAATGTATTTTTATGAAACACATATTGATTCAAGAACTTGTAAATAAATTTCCGTTTTTTGCCATGAAATCCAAAGGTATAAGATCCTCTTGCTTCGTAAATAGTATATGAATTTGGATACTCCAATAAACTGCGAAACAAATTAATCAAGAACATTTAAAATCATTTCGAAAAAAATCTTTACAAATCATATACTCCAATTAAAACAGTATTCAACACTCGACCGTCTATATCACTTTTTGACACCACCCATATTCGAATTATCATAATTCTCTGGCGCGGTGCGCACGTCTAGATCGTAAAAACTTCAACTGCGCAACGCGGACACGATTGCGCACAGAGTCTAAGTACGTGTTATTGTCGGGGTGCTAAAAGTCGCGCCCATACAGCATGCACACGGGCTTTCGTCGAATGCTCGCGTCGCCGCGATTCAATCTTTCGAGCGCGCGGGCGACATAGGTCAGCTCTCCATGCGAACTCTAAGCTGGGTTATAATGCGGATACCGATTTCTATATAGTCTTATCTCAATGGGTCGGCCGATCGTGATTGTTTCATTGATTTTATGTATATAGCTGGTTAAGAAATTGATTTATGGTGATGCACGAAATTTCAAGTGCGGGATGATATGGAGACGGTAAGTTCTTTTTTTACAAGAACGTGTTTGCCTATTTTTTAATTAATTGTATGTGTAAGACATTTTTTAAAAAAGCTCTTTACTTTAGAAATTTTTTCAAATCTTCTAAATCTACGTTTCCTTATCACATGTAAAAGTATAATTGATGTAATCAAGACATTATCGGTTTTTGTCATACCAAACAGCTTTAAAAAACATTGCGCGTGCTCGACCATTAGGTCTATCACGCTTGTATTGATACCATTACCGGTCACACACACACAATCGACACACGACAAAGAAACAGCGAGACAAGCTCTTTTTTCTTTCCAACCCCCCCTTACTTATCCGAGAAACAATGTTATCAACGCGTGTCACGACTCGAGAAACCGGCAGCGCGCACGCGCGCGCGACTTCATTTGCGCGGGTAAGTTGATACCCCCCCTCGTGTGTACTCGTACATACCTATAGAACGTTATATAGTATACGTATGCGAAAAAATGAACGAGAGAGACACGCGTGTATGTACGTACAGGCGACCTTGAAAAGCCAAGCGCCGGCGGCAATAATCACGCGCGCACGCGAAACGCAGAAACTCGAGACCGCGATCAGATAAACCGCGCGCGGTCGCGTGCCGCTTATTTCACGAAAAGGTGCGCGCGAGTTAATTGAGTGATTGACGTTTCTTTCGGTCGGTAGGTACTCGATGCCGATTAATTGCAAGCGTGCGCCGTGTGGTTCTGTCTTGTATATATAGTGTAGTAGAGCGTTTCAGACGTACTTTTTTCAGTGGAGACAATGTTGCGGGTGATATTTTTTTATTAACGAGGTCGTAATGGATGATGGGTGGAGTGTGTGTAGTTATTGTTCGCGTTTTGTCTATGCGTACCGGTGATTAATCATTGTTAGTACGGCATTGTTTTAGAAGTTGCGAAATGCTGCGAGCTTTTATATTCTCGGGTTGACAACTTGAAAGGCATATTTTGATGCATATGATGCAGGCGCTGTTATTGCTTTCTTGACTTTACTGTTCAAATGCGGTTATAAATAGGATGAGACATTGAAGAATCATCATGTATATGTTTAAGTAAATTAACTTAACTAAATTATTTTTTTATTATAACGGCAATTTTTTTTTATCATTAAACGAAATTTTTCTAAAAATAAAAAAATCATTATAACTATCGGTATTTTTTCCTGTATCGAAACTTTATAGATAATTCCGCCGGCGAAGCTAAAAAGGGCTCTCGAGAATTCTCTCATCCTCAAGATCCCACGATTATACGCGCGGCGAAAAGAAGAAGAAGAAGAAGGAAAGGTATAAAAAAAAATCGTTGATTTCGATCACGCGAGGAAACGTCTGGAGCGCCGAGTGGTGCTAGCGAACACAATAATTGGCCATTGATCGACACCCCGTAGAATATAGTGCCTTCTTGTATTTAGCTGCGGGACTTTGTGGACGTTGCACGGAAGATGGTTTGTTTTGCCAATTTTGCCTTTTTGCTGGAATAGAATTATTTAAATTAATTTTAATATGTAATGAAACATATGTTAATATCGTTTTTATATAGATTTTAATGGGTATAGTGGATATTTAAAAAATTCATATAGAAACTTTTATTTTTAAACAAAACGAATAAGGATCAAGTAAATGTTTACAAATCTACTATACGATGCTTTTATAAATATTAATTTGAAGATATAGAAATCTATATTTAGAATCATCATGATCGTGAGGTCTAATAAAATCAGTTTTAGTAAAATTTTCACAAACCCTAAGTAAAGCTATAAAAAATAAAAAATGTCATTAAATATTGTAAAGTTTATTTAATTAATAATTATAAATTAAAATAGTACCAAAAAAACCTCACTATTATTAAGCTCACAAGTTTCTCATTCACCAAATATACTTTCACCCTGTAAAAAGGCATCTTCCCTGTACATATACGCCTCGAAATAGAAAGGGACGCGCGGAGAAGAGCGAAACCGTCGTTAAAGCCCTGGGCACGCACAAAGTACACGCCATTTCCGCTCGTACTTAGAACAATTATCGTTAATACGTAATCGGTCGTATATACATGCGCGCGCGACGTACTTCCCTTTCGACTCGCGCGTAAACCGGCGACTTTTCACGGCGCGATCCTTGTCATTACTCTCTCTCTCTCTCTCTCTCGCTCTCTCTCTCTCTCTTTCTCCCTTCGTGCGCAGAGAGAGGAAAAAGGTTATACGACGCGATCGTTCGGAAAACCATGAGCGCGCGGCCGTAAAGCGCCGAATTATCGCCGACGAGTCGCGAACGACCGACTGTGTGCGCACGAAGGCTGTGTAATTTGCTGGTATTTACGATTTTGAGGTTGTGGGTGGGGGGATCGCCGCGCGTAAAGGTGAACGGGCGGCGGAGTCGGTGAATTTTGTTGGACTCCGAAGACGAAATTTTTTCGTACTTATATATTTGCGTTCAGAAGTGATCAATAGTTGAATGTATTTTTGTGATAAGGAAACCACATTATTTTCATGGCTATCCAAGTTTTTTTTATTTATAAATTACTAGCTGAATCTTTAAGTAACGCATTAATATATATAGTTATGCAAAAGTTTCATGTGAGTGAAAAGGTCGAAGTATCGATTCTACAACAATAAATTTTGATAAAACATTATGTTGTAAAAAAATAAAGTCTTATTTTATCTTCTTGATGAAATCCATGAAAAGTTGTTCGTAAAAGGTTATACTTCAAATTATTACAATGTTCCAGAATAAAATAAAATCATCGTGTTGCATTTAAATGGGCCATGTTCACGTTCGAAAATGTCAACGGACGATATGAATCTGATGCATGTAGAAAGTAAAAAATAAAAAAAGCCTCTTAACTTTATCTGAAAATAAGTACAATATACTTCATATTGTGGTGATCTATAATTTTAGCTTAGTTATATTATATTATGTAGAAATGTTAACCATACATTATCTATTTTTTCATTAACTTTATGGCTAAGAACAATATTCTGCTTCTATTTGATAATTATGTACCAATTTAAAGTTAATTTTTGTACTTACATTTGACAACGTTCAGATTGTAACTATATCTAGCAATAGTTTTAGGTACATTGTGTTATAAGTGAAGTTCCTTCAAACTACAAGCTGTCGTTAGCATCTTCAACTATTAACATTGTGTTATATATTGTTAGATATTGATTTATATTAAATGATGACCACATCAACTATGAAATATCTTTAATTTTCTACCAGGTAAACAATAGCACCAATTCGATACCAAATTCATTTCATTCATCTTTAAAATTGCAATTCATATATATCGGATCGATGATGCATCGCAAAGGTCGATCGGAAGGCCGCCTGCGCGCCGATCCTTGTGAATCATCGTTCGAAGTGAACACACTCCGAAGCAAAATCTTTTATTTTTCGCGTATATACCTGGTCTCGTGCAGTCGGTCGCGCCGTTTTAGGCGCTTCGCAGAAGAAAAAGAACTGGATGATCCTCTTCGCGGGGATGATGAGACATGCGTTCGGTATCCCGTGCGTTTTTCTCGTAGAACCGGTTGCCTATATACGTTCTACGACTTTTCGTGACTGGACTGCGGAATTCGAAACTTGGATTGGATGCTTGTTTAGGCGGTAGAGTATTCAGTTTGTATCGTTTCTTTTGTTCAAGAAAATTTCGGACAAACCGTACCTATATAAGAATTATCAGATTCATACGAAAAAAAATGTAATGTTATCTAACTGTTTTATATGGCTTGACTGAAGGATAAATCTTCAAAACACACCTGTAAACACACCATTCAATTAGTCCAACCAATCTTTACCCCTACACTTCACGCGCAGCGCTCAAAAGCAATTTCTCAGAGCCCTTCTTGAACCTTCGATTTATCACCTGCGAGCCCTAATGCCCGCTCTAAAACAGATTTACGAGACAAACTTCTCCATACGGTACCACGCGCGACGTCGCGTATATATACCTAGTTCTTCGTATATATATCTCGCAAACACACACACAGACATCGCTCTCCAGCTCTTCTCTGCCATCATAAAGCATCAACAAAGAAAATCAGCCACACGATACACCCGCTGACCCAGTATATTACATCGAGATGGATAGTCAGATGGCCGGAGTACCGTAAATTCACGGCTGCTGTGCCGCTGCGGAGAAAATATCGCCAGTGGCTAATACGCGCGCGTTCGCGGAAAACTCGTCGTCGTCGTCTGATTGGACTCGCGAGTCATACACGCGCGCGCCTTTTTTTGCTATAGCGCACATAACGGCACTGCCGTGTGGAATTGTGACTTCTCGGGTTTCCGAGCGACACGGCACGGCGCAGGTTCTTCCTTTTTTCGCGCGAGGCGACGAGATGACGAGCTGTCCACGCGAGAAGTTTGTATGGGTGAGAGAGGCTCGGATGATGCAGGCTGCGCAGGTGATGATCGCGTTTTTCCGTGGAAGTCGATGGATTTTTAGCGGAAGTGTTGTTGTATAGTGGTTTTTCCATGAGTTATGTGCCGTGATTTTTAGATGATGCAAGTGGCTTGTCTTTTTCACGGAAGGTATATATACCTTGTAACGGGGAATTTTTAGTGCTGAAGGTATAAGGATTTAGTAATGTCCACGTAGTTTCAAATGACAGCCGTCATATCATTAGTATACTTAGCTTTCTGAAATATGTTTTCCTGTTTTATTATATTTTATTATATAGAATGATTCTTAAAGTCAAAATTAATATATAATTGCAAAAAGAAATGTAGAATGTATTCGAAAAAAGAATTGGAGGTAGGTGGACAAAATTGGTTGTCACCCATATACAGATACCAATATGATTCATAAGTATCCATGCATACATTCGTACTTTTTCAGTGTTCCCAAAAACTATATATTATCATCTTTAATAAATTTACTGTATTTATTTTTATTTTAAATTTTCGGGAAGATATCCGATTATTATATATTAATACGAATTATGTTACAAAATGCCTCAAGATAACACTTTTCAAAATCTTTATACTTCCTGTATCCTCCCAACTACTTTTTCTCATCCAAGTATAGAATGTCTTCCTGCAATTACTTTTTTATCGTCCTGGCGTGCGAACACAATCCCCCAACAAATCATTGTCCCCCGTCAATATTTCTCCGCCGATAAAAATCATCCTCGGCAAATTCCACCGCGGCATTATTTCGAACTTCGTCCCACATCTCGTTTTCATCTTCTCGCGCGCGCGCGCCCACAAAAATGCTCCATAAATCGTTTCCAATACGATCCGACACCACCACCGCCAAGACTTCGCGAAGTTCACTTCGTCGAGAGATCTCTCGACACGTTATATATATAACCCCTTTCCTCGATCGGATTTTCCTCCTCCGCGACACGAGAAAGTGCATCGATCCTATCAGCACGGGACAAATCGCTCCCTTCGAGTATAGGTGTATATATATGTATATAGCGATGGAAAAAAGGGATCGGCTACGCTTTCGCTTGCGATCGCGGGTCACTGTGTGTGCAGTCGATACTGGCGCACGACGACGGCGGCGCCGGTTATTAAGTATTGGCGCCGTGATTTAATTGACGGCGGTTGCCGATCGGCACATCCGTGACTCACGATTGACCGAACAAACGGTTAATTAGGCCTGCGGTAGAGAGCAGATGCGAGCTGATGGTTGTTGGTTGAGTGAGTGAAGGATTTCAGTTGATATTTAGAAAATTATCGCAACTTGATGGGTATGTGGATTGAAGTGATTTTATGATGCTAATTAAATATTAAATTTTCTTGAATGGCATCCTCCTAGAGGAAGCTTTGTGATAGCAAAAAAATCGTTTTTGAAAAAGTATAACTGTTCTACGGGAACTGGATCAGTTGACAGCGTAGAATAATTCTGTCGTCATATTTGACAGAAATGAAAGGGGCTGAACTATCGAGAAAAAAAAACATGACTTTGACGGTACAACAGAGGGAGAGAACCCAACAAAATTATGGGCAAATGGAAGGTGATGCAACCGTATATTGCTCGTTTAAGGGCTAATCTCTCGGCGGGAGCAACGTCCAGAGATCAGGCAAAATCATATATAGCAAAATCTTTTCCGTAGTCGGGTCCGAACGGCGTTTTAGTCCGCGTATTTATATAAGTTGATGTTGAAGTTACTGGTCATACTGTCGAGGTGGTTTGATGGAATAACTAACACTCAAGTGTGTTTATCAGTCGACGTTTCGACCACTTAACAATGGTCCTCAAGAGGACTAAAAATTTTATTAAAACAAATTTTACAATTTTTTCAAGATTTAAACAAATTATTAAAAACACAATTGCTCAAGATTTTCATACTTACACTAATAGATATACACGATAGATTTAGGTAGCGTTACTTGCTACCAGTCAAATGTTCGAAATCAGCAGTTATGATAAAGTCTTTATATAAAACACTGAGAAATGGAGGGGAGGCGCACATAGCAATACTGTATAGGGTTTTACTCCTAACTTTTCGGAATACATTAAGCTTATATTAGAACTATTTTAAAAATTTCTCGTTATATATAAATGATTTGTATTCGCTTTTTAATTTTACAGTCTCTGTTTGGATATTTATGCTATTTTTTTGTGCTGTAATAAACAACATTTCGGATAAAAGTCTTTTCTCTAGTTTGCTTTCATTGCCCAATATCTTTATATTATTGAAATCTATTGCATGGTCATTAACTTTAACATAGTTAAATATAGCTGATTTATTTTGTTTATGTCGGCACTCAGCATCATGTTCTTTAGATCTTGTTTTTAGTGAACGTGCAGTTTGACCGACATTCGAAGCATCACATGTATTACATTTGATCTTATATACTACGTTTGTTTTTTCGTTAAGTTGTCTTTTCCTAATTTTATTAAGCAGTTAAACTTGTTAATAGTTTTGTATACTGGGAGATATAAAGTTGATTTAAAGCTTTTCGAAGTTCATTATCTATTTGTTTTGTGAAAGGCAAGACAATACGTTTAATTCTGTTTACAGTATGTATAGGTATATGATTTTGATAGATGTTCTGTAACCGTATTTTCATATGTTTGTCTATGAATTCTGCGGGGCATTGATTATTAACAAGTAACTGCTTAATAAATTGCACATTGTTTTTGTGATATTTTGTATCTGCTAATTTTACCGCTCCATCTACTAAATTGCAAATGATGCCTATTTTTGTAGCTACAGGATGGTGTGATTTGTAATTCAAAAACCTCCCTGATAGTCCGGGAGGTAGCGACACTATTGATGTGATTATTCGTACAAAGCTGATTCTTTCTCATTTTGTTGTTTGGATATCATACGTGAATAAAATGGCAGTCTACCGCGTCAATTTTGTTGCAAACATTCATAAAAATTTTTGAAACATGTAAATAAATAATATATAAATGTCTTATACACCTACAAGGGTGAAACTTTGTAGAGTGACTAAGAATACCTAAAAATACAGGATAATGCTAGTCTACCGCGTTGGAAGTGTTGCCATCAATGGTCTACCAGCCACACAAACTGTTGAAAATTTTTTTTTCAACTTATTCCTACAAAGCTGAAAATTTTTTCTCAAGTAGGTGAGCTTATGAGATAACAACAAAGGCAGTCTACCGGCAGGGACCGCGGAAGTCTACATGAGTTGGGGGGGCTGGGGACACTGGATCTTCAAACTAAAACTAAACCTAAAAAAAAAAAAAAAAAAAAAAAAATAAATAATTTTTTTGGAAATTTTAGTA
>JAPYZO010003324.1:0-14735 GCA_030522905.1 Torymus flavipes
AAGTTTCAACTCTTAAAATTATATATTGGCTTTGTTATTAAAGAATTAATACAATAGCTTTTTTTTCAGGTTCAACCATGGCTTGTCCCCTTAAGGTATGAGCAAGAAAATATAAAGAATTTTTTTCAGATCTCTAAACAACTCAATAAATAAACGCATCGGTAATATCTCAGCAGTAGTGGCATGAGTGCCTTGCCGGTGTAAGCAAACGTATCATAACGTAGATGATAAGGAACGGGGCAGCATTTGGAACGATTGACGAATTCAAAGAAAAATTTTCATGCGAAGTCTGTCACTACAGAAATGCACATCGATTGATATTCAAGTAAGTCAGCAGAAGAGTATCGTGACTACCAAGTTTGGTATCCAAGTATATCTTCACGTCCCAAAGCAGCAGAGAAGAAGATTAGATCCAATATCTAAAAAGGTGATCTTTGTCGGATACCAAAATGAGTAGAAAAATTACAGAGTCTATGAGCTGGAAAGCCGAAAAATCATCAAATCAAAAGATATCGTTTTTATTTGTCCAACAATGTCAAGAAAATACTCAAAGAGTGGAGATATTGAATATAACGTATACTTTTTGTATTGCATGTTGACGACATAAGTCGCATACGCCATTTAGCCCGCACACTAGAATTATCACTGCGATACATCTTGTAGAACATTTATACTTGTATTAAATTAACTTACGGATTTAATTTTATAAACTTCAATATTTTTACAACAAGAGTATGTTGACAAGTACAAAACTGTCAATTCATTGAATCCAAATGAAAAGTTACAACATCCCGTAACGCAATCACATTCTTTCGACATTTAATACGCTTCGAAAATCAATAATTAATTGAAACCCATTTCTTTTTACGCATATAACATAAGAATGACCTTGTCTGATCGATTCCTTTTTTTACTCTCCTTTCAGGTAGAATAGCAGTAATACTCTTCGGACTTCTTGCCCTGACAATAGGCATCATACTCAGCAGCATACCATGGGTCGATTACGTCATTCTACGGGTAAGTACCTTTTTTCTCCTACCACCTCCTCGTAATTTCTCTAACCCTACGAAAAAAACGGAACACACCCATACATAAACTTCGCAGAATAACGCACCGTGCGAGCTACATCTCAAACAATCGAGAACGACGGTCGATAAATTCACGAGGCGTGAACTTGATACTGTTACCTCACTCTCTCGCGAGCGTGAAGAAAAAGCGACTGGAGAAATTACATTGTTATAAACGCTGAGAAAAACTGACAGGTGTAGCGTACGTGTATAATTGCGCACTTGCCCGCGAAACGCTTGTTTGTTGTGATTTAGCGACGCGTTTGCAGCACGTGTTTTTCACCTCTCTTTCCTTATGAGCGCGGGGAGTTCGCGCGGCAAAACTCTTTGCAAGCGGCGAATTAAAAAGCGCGCGCATACCGAGCGTGTTTACGCCGGAGGCTGTTTGTACGAAAACGTGTTGTTCCTGACCACATGCTTTTTCCAGGCTGTTATTACTGAAATAACAAATTTTTCGCGAATACGTCTGTGTTACTTTCCGTTATTCGTTGTACATTACAAATTGTTTGGCATTTTTCTATGACTTGGAAGATGTATGAACCACCTCGGCCATTACTTTATCGCAGGAGATATGTAAATAGCTATAGACAAACGCGAAAAATTACTGGAATAAGCTACAGTCAATATAACTTTTCCTCTTAACCGTTGAATTGATAAGGTAGAAATGAGCTAGCTGTTATCCACGCTATACAGTCGAAGAAAGTAAAACACCATTGACCCGTATTCGCCTACCAATTTTTCGCCCCGCTAACCAAATGCCCCTGTCAATTGAGCCGGTACAATTGTCACCCTCACTTATTCAATAACATCTTTGAGGCGGAAAGTGCGCTAATCCCCCGGTTCTTTTGTCATTTTACAACAGCAATTGAGGTTGTGGAACGGCTCGCTGAGCTTTCAATACTGGCAGAAACCGGGCGTCGTGCGCCTCACCAAAGTGTACATATTCAACGTGACGAACGCCGAGAACTTTCTGAGCTTCCAAGAGAAGCCGAAGCTGCAGGAGGTCGGTCCCTTCATCTACAGGTAACTTAAATTTTCTTTATTTGCTATAACATTTTGTCGCTTTCATTAAAATCATCCTCGTTGTCATCCATATATTGCTATTTATGGAGTAGCAAAAAATCACCGATCTCATGAAAAATATTAATTATATTGCGGAATATTGTTTCCGCGTACACGACAAATAAGTATAAAACATAATTATTGGTGCATTTTCCTCTACCAAATTATTCACACAAACATTTCAGGATTTTACCTTGTTTATATATTGAAGGTGAATTAATTAAATTTTCAGTCACAAAAGTTGTAAAAGTTGTCTGCTGGATAAAATTCATAAAATCTGTTATTCAGAGCGATAAATACAAGAAACAATCGTTAAAAAAATATATAATATAATAACGAAAAAAATACGCTCCGCCATCAATGATATCAAAAGGATTATCTATATACATGTATTAATTATTTATTTATAAATCTTTACACAACTTATACTACTTAAGATAAACAGCTATTTGGCACACTTGTACTCGTAGAATAAGCTTTTTTCTTTACAAGAATGTAAAGGAAATAAACTCACGCATATGCAATTAAAAATATTTATCCAGCTGATTACCATTCGCAGACTTGCAAATTATAACTTTCAACGAAGACTCTTACCTATCAATTAAGCCGCGCGTAAAAACGTCTTATAACTCCACTCTCTCTTTCTCTCTCTCTTTCTCACTCCCTCTCTCCTTTTTTTTTTAAACAAACACACAACAAATAGCCTCATAAAAGCCAGCGCATCATATTGTCGACTGTCCTCCATAGCCGCAAGCTCCGAGGATTCACCAGACTCTTCTCCATAACCAGGTATCTGGCACACTCGCGGCTAATGGGTTCCATTGTCTGTGTATATACCGAACGCGTCTTTCTCTCGTAGCGACGGCTGCAGCGGCGGCGAAACGTGAAGTGATACACACACACGTATATACACTCAGTGCGCGAGTGGCCTATTGGCGATTCAGGTCGATTTCTATATCGCGCGCTAGGAAACGAGTCCGCGCGGTCCATTCATTTCTCCTCCGCTTGCTGCAGCTCTAATGAGATTTCTCGCGATTCGACGCGGAGATTACACTAGGCGGATTTGCACTTCGCTTTTTTTGGGGGGGTGGGGGAGAAGAAGACGTTTCGAAGTCTTTTGTGAGCCGAACAGATGTTTTTATTGCTTTCGTAAAGTGGATAACGGTGGTAATCGAGTTGGGTTTTTTTGAGGGTGGATGGCAGGTTCTTTGGCGGATGAATAATCAGTAGTGTCGAGAGGTAGTCGTGTAACAACAATTGACATTTTCCAAAGAAATTAACAGTGCGGTTGCGGGAAATTATCTGAAGAAACTACTGAGTGAAATCTCTATCGTTTTCAGAGCGTACGAGAAGTTTGTGTTTTATTGTTTGATGATTTGCAGGATAGAGGTTTAATAGAATAAGAAAGTATTTTTGAGAAATGATTGAAGAGATGATTGCTATTAGAAATTTCATTATTACTAATAAAAATATTAATTACATATCAGCTGCGAAAGATGAAAAAGAATTTAATTTAATTTGTACATATTTTACGGATATAACCAACGGTGACCTTTACAACATTCACATTTTATATTTAAGATGAATATAACATTATGAATAATTGATTGATGTACGTAGTCAATAAAAAAGTTTATAAAAAAAAATGACGTCGGACTAACTAACAAAGCTCAAAATGATTCGAAAAAAATTGTATTAATTTTCGCAAAAAACTTCATCATAAACAATTCATTAGCATGAGAACTTTTGTTTGCCTTTTTCGATGCGCACAGAAAAAGAATCGCGATGATAAAATATCTAACAAACTCCGTATATCATTATCCGTACCCAATATCTAGCAGAGATAAGCCTTCCAGTATTTATAAACGTGCATTACATAATAAACTTACTACCACACACGCATATCCACGTATCAATCGATCAAACTAATCAATCTAACGTCTATACTTATGATGTAAACGCGTGCTAGGCGATTGGAGGTCAAGGGGTACGACAATCGTCTCCCAAGCAGTGACGCGAAAAAATCCAATTGCGCTTTTTCTCGCGTCACTCGTGTCTAATTTCACTTGCAGATCGTTTATGTAATTAAATGTCGCTCGCTGCGTCATCGTATAGAATTCGAAAATTTTTTATCCCTCCCAGCCAATCTGCGGCCTCTAAATTTTCGATATCATAACTACTTTCGAAACGTGATAAAAAAAAAACAAAATCGCGCTGTTATGAATTCTGACGACTCCTTCCTGTGAGGCAATGCGCCTGGCGAAACCCATAGTTGACCTTGACCAAAATCAACGACCTTGATCAACCTTTGTATTTTGAAGTTCCAAGTTCCTTCTTTCTTCCTTGCAACGTACGTGCAAAATTCGAATTCTAAATCAGGAACCACAACAAAGCGCGAATGAAAGGATCGTTTACCTTTGTGCGGACAAGGTCGCCGGGGTCAAAGAAACTTCGGGGCTGCGCGCCGAGCGCTGATCGTCCGGCATTCAAGGCAGGTGGCTTGTCTGGCACTGCTCAGAATGGACGCTTAATTAATGGCGCGTGATAGAGCGCGAAAGTTATGTGTAAAAAAAAGCGAATATGCGTTCTTTTTGGGCTTATAAATAGTGAAGATCCAGGGAAAGTTGCACAACGTGCCCTTGTCGATTTTCGGTATCGAATGCTGGTAAAATATATCTATAGGTTTTTATAACATGTGTTATAGGTTTTATTGCGGATTGCAATGAACGGATTGTTGAAATTAATCGAATAGTCATGTTCGTGGATAAATAATTACTTAGAAAATTTGCTTTTGTCGGGCACACGAGAGACGCTGGATTACTCCTTAAACGTTGAGAAAAAAAATAGTTTGCTCAAAATCTCAGAGACTGAATTGATAATTTCAGCGTTCGGCTGGCCATTCGCTGCAGACTAAAATACACGTGCAGGTAGATTTTTGAAAATTTTAATGCGCAAGGTCGTGTACATAGTATTGACCTTTTAGAATTCGTATTTCGTCGAAGAATTTTTTCCAAAATTTTATGTTAAGTTGCATTTTGTGATAAAAACTATATGAGACATAGTTTTTTTTGTGATACCATTAAAAATTTTAATTGTCAAGGTAATATCGCGTATCTGTTCATTCGACATAAATTGTCATTTTTGTAACTTTACTACTACAATGAATAATAAAAAGTGACTAACTTAATAACACCAAAAACAGAATATCTTTTGGTATTTTTAAAAATCATAAAAATCTAGAGGTTATTTCTAACATCGATTAGTTTCATACAGGCAATTATCAATTCATATAACCACTATCTTATTTTCTTAATTATTTCCACCTGGAATTTCGACTTTCCCTACCCATTCCTCGAAAACTATATATCTCTATTAAGATCTCTAAAACTCGTGCAAAAGTTACATCACGCGGGGATCGCGCATTAGACTAATCGTATGCGCTACGCCGGAGGGCCCATAGCGCGGGAAACCCGACTTTTTTGAGGCCCCGGAGCAGCTACCTATACGTGCGCTATTATACAGATGCGTGCCGACGACCTTCGAAGGCTTCGGCAGATTACGTGGAGCGATCGAAATTCTTTTCTCTGAAAGCATAATGTACGTTGTGATTTGCGATCTTTCGTTGATTGAGGCGCGGAGGATCATCATATCGGGTGAGGTTGTCGGATGTCGAGTCAGCAGTTTTTAGAAGGTAATTTATGAACAGATTTGGTTTTTCGGGATAAGAATGATATTTCATCCAATATATAAGCGAGTGTTTAAAATAAATATAGCTAGACGCGACGATCAGATTAAATTTGAGATTTACAGTATAGGTCATTTGCTGACGATTTTCGTGATCGTGGTGAAGTTTGTACACTGTCCAGAAGATTTTAAAATAATTTAATTCATTTATAAGTATTTTTATAATCAATATAAATGTTTAAATAAATAATAATGAAATGTAATATGGGAAGACAAAATTTACCTAATTCACGTCTCAATAAAAACCGCAATACAATTAAAAACCAATCAGAATATCAATCACCGCGATTCCCATTTACTTTTGAGATGAATTCCCGTACATAAAATACCTCTGTTATAAATATTACAGCGTATATTTCAAGCAACGTCAAATAAAAACCGCTCCATATACGAAACGTCGCATCCGCATGAAATATACGTCGTCGACTAAAAAAAAAACCAACATCTCATCCTACACTTTGTAAACACACCGCCACGCGCATGTCTCTTCATTCATCCTCGAACAATAGCCATTCCATCTCGTGAGAGTGAGAGAGCGAGATAACGATCTCGCGCGGTCGCTCGCGATAATCGCTGATTTACGCGCGCCTGGCTCAATTAGCGCGTCACTTATACGGCAGCGACACGACCTGTCGATAAATCCGTCAGCTCCCGTGATCCCCGCACGAGTCGGCTTCAATTGCTTCTTTTACTCTGGCGACGTGCGCGTATATAGTTACACAATATGCGCGCGCGTCACTGTCTCTATACTCAAGAGAGTTTGCATTGTCCGACGACACACTGCATATATACATCCACGGCGCGCACTTTCCATTCTAGGCGCTTAAAATTTTGCGGGAAATGTGCGCAATTTTTGCCAACTGCTTATATGCAGCGCGTATGTATCGGGCTGGATTTATGATTGTTTAAGTTAAAGCCGGCTTGTGAAAGTTTAGAGGTTTGCTCGCGGAATTCCAATTCGGTTGCAGTATGTGTATACGCAAAAATAACGCGATTACTTTTTGAAGAATGATTTATCAATTTTATGTATTCGACGCCTGGAGATAGGAGAAATGGAACTTTTACTATTTTAAAACGTATAATTAGAGAAAGCTTACGGGGGGAGCTGCGGGTATATCGTAACGCGCACAACGTAATTTAAATTAATATACGCATAATGATTTAAGTGGTTAGCCAGTATATTATATCCGCGCGTTGTAAAAATGCACAGAAATTCAACAATTTTACCGGCAGCTCTAGACCGCAGCCGCACGGAAAGTTATCGATTATTCGTATGCGATATTTCCCCAGCATATCATCCGTTTCTCCAGAACACCACCGCAGGCATTTACTCACAATATCCACAAATCATTCATCCTCGAGACAATCCGAACGAAAAAAGAAAGAGACACCCAATTCCGCGCGACGACCTTAACTAATCAGGCACACCGCGCACGACTCGCACATATAGCAGCATGCAAAGCACTCGGCGCGCTTTCTACGGAAGTTCGCGATGCATTACGCGCCGTATTACGCGGGCATTACGCAGCGATTACGCGCTACGTAGCGAAAGAGTGACTGTGTACATATATATATATATATGTACGCGCGCTCGCCCCCGTTTTGGAATATAACACGCGCGCGTCGTCCGCGTTTATATATGGGCGCGATTCGGAGGGAGAGATCGACGCTGACATTGAACTCGCGCTTGTTTACACTGCCGTAGCACCGAATTGGCAGCAGGAGGTTTTTTTTTTGTTTATAGCGCGCGAAATCGTTGGATATGTATCGGCTGCAGTAGAGTGACGTTGAATAATCGAGCGAGTAATCGGGGTTTGCAGCGCTGTTAGGAAGTGCGCTGGAGGCAATGTATTATATTTAGCCGGTGATCGGTGCTTGAGTACAGGAAGTTTTTAGATATTTAACATTTGTGGTGGCTGTTTGCTTTAAACAGAAACATAAAAGTTGGTCGGATTGAAGTTTGTCCTCGGCCGAGGAAAACGGTCGATAAAAAATATTAAAAAACAAAATAAAAAGTTTTTTCATTATTACGATGTTTATATCTCGATTTCACGCAAACAGAATTATTATGAAGCGAGATGATCTTTTATAAAAATAATGAAACAAAATTTTAACTTTTTTCTGGTGACGTGATAATGTATAATGTCAATATGGGAAGAGAGTGTTTTGGATTCTGCGAAGTTCAGTGACATTGAAGAAATTTTGACACTTCCATGCCAATGTAACCTTGTATTTTAATGTATCAGTTTATGATGTTTAAGAAAAAATAATTCAGATACGAAAGTAATGTTTTTCGTACTAACATTGCATAAGAATAGCAAATTTTACTATCTATCGATTTAGTTTAAATGATTATCTTAAATATTACGAAAATACTATAAATTCCCCGTAAAATACGCACATAAAATACATTTAAAAGTTGTGGTGAAAGAAATTGTAATAAATATTTATATCTGCATTCTTTATGATTCTCATAGTAATGCGTCAAATACGATAACACCATCAATATATAATGTTAATATATATATATTCTATTTTGAAATTTGCAAGCTCATCAACCCATAATTTTTGTAAATGAGGCACACAAAAACCTTTAAAACGTCTACATAGAGAAAAAACCGGGTCAGAGAAATATTTATCAACAGCATCGTAAAAAAAATCAAAAACCACTCGAAGTGACATTGAATATATTAAACTCGTAACAGGTTTCTTTCAAAAGTCTAGTCGAATCGAATTTCAGACCAACAGAGCACCAATTAAGTAACGCAGACATAATACCCTAACAAACCGCGCAGACGCAAACATAAACACACGATTTTTGTACTCCCTCGCGACACTCGATAAAAATCTCAACTTCCCCTCGATGACCTCGCGCGATACCTCTAGCGAATATATCCCAAGTGGGGTACGGAAAAAAAAAGAAACGATACGCGAAAAAGGAGGGCGAATTTGGCTAATGGTGATTTGTCGGGCGAAACTAAGTAGAGCGCCCTCGTGTTATTTGAATATTGAGTAATTGCTCGCGGTCCTTGATTAACGGTGAATTCATGCACGCGCGCGTTTCGTCGTACGACAAAACTGTATTGGAAAAAGTAGCTCTCATGCATGCTCTGCAGTTGATTGTAGTTATATATATGTTCATCCTAATACGTTGTTATAGCGAAAAGAATAATGCCAAAATATTTATTTGTACTTTATTATTTAATATAAAAAAGTTAAACGTTTTTGATTGTGCAAGCCATAAATAACAATTAATATCAACCTTCATATCTTATGAATAATAAAAAAAGAGTTAAAGCAAGGCTCATATGACGAGAATGTATCTGCCTGTCTGACCATACGCAAGCTTTTTCTACTTTAAAAAAAGCTTTTATCTCACTTTTCATTGTAACTTCGTGACCCAATTACCAGTCTTCACCGTAAATAAACATTTACATAACTGCAATCTCCGAGTATACGTACCGAAATCTTCAACAAAGAACCACAACCACCTTGAAACTCAAAATCCATGCGCCGATACTTTTCAAGTGCCTTAAAAGGACCACCAGTGTGTTTATTTTCGCTTACACTCTCGGTTACGTCCAAATACCTCTAAATCAAAAAAGCCATACGATCCGTTCTGTTCATTTTTCAGCTACACACGCGCCGCCTTTTTTGTTACCTACCAAAATTATGGCAACGTGTACATGTCACGACACTTGATTGACAGAATCCAAAAACACAAGCACACAGCGGGCATTCGATACACTCGACCCGCTCCACATTCAAATAGGAACCCACAGCTTAGAATTATACACACTGACCACCGTCACACACACACACGTATTCTTTCGCAAACACCCTCCGCACGCTTATTCTCGAGAGATTAACGCTCGCGTGAACGAAATGACGCTTTCTCGCCGCGCACGGCGGACAAAGATCGCCGCCGAGACTGTCTTTCTCTCTCTCTCTCTCTCTCTCTCTCTTAAGAGGCGCATAATACTCGATACCACTTGTGAGGGGCCCAACTTTCATAATGCCCATGTGGCATAATCGCCGAGCGCCGTCGTTGTCGCTAGGACGCCTTCACGTCCTTTACGTAACCCATTGCGCGCAAATATTACCGTAATAGATGCAGGGTCGCCTGCGAAAAAAGACGCTTTTGTGTGTAAGCGCGCGCGCGACGCGCTGCAAAAAGTGAAAGCGCGCGTACACATGTATGTGCACTCGGGGAGAATCGCGCGGGGGTTATATTCGCGGGTTTTAGTTGAGAAAGTTCGCTCATGGGTTGGGTGTATATGAGGATGATGCTGCAGCGGAGATATCGTTGCAGAGAGCCGATCAAGTGGGTGTAATGAGGTATCGCATGTACCGCCCGGCTCGGCGCGCGTGTAGATTTGCATATATATATACGCGCGCGCGCGCATCGGCTCGAAGTTGTAATGGGAGTTTGTATGGAAATTGGAAGCCGCCGCGTGGAAAGTTATAGCGAAAGATCGCCGCGCTACACCGCGGTAAAAGTGAAGTTCTTCGCTTAGGTGAAATTGAGAGATTAGTATCGGCGATTATTTTTTATTCAATCATCGCGCCGGTGAAATTTTTTAAATACAGGTGCAATGAGAAGTGTTTTCGCGTAGCTGAGAGATAATGAAAACAATAAAATTTTATGGAGAACTGATTCGCTGAAAAAAATTCGTTGAAAAAAAAAATACTTTTGGTATAGCTGTTAACAGGATAAATTTTGTTAATGGGGTGTGAATTTGATTAGATCATAAAATAATGTAAAAACATTTAGATACAGTAGATTTAACGAGATTCTATAAATATGTATAACCCGCAGACAACAATAATTTGAATACAGTGACATCGTTTAGATTCCGTTTAGAGAATAAATCTTGATGATATCATTATGACCGTTACAAGAAAAAATTTCTGAAAAAAGATTTGCTATTTTTAAAATTCTGATAAAAAATTTGCTATTTTTAAAATTCTGAAAAAAGATTTGCTATTTTTAAATTTCTGTGTAAGTCTACTATGGTATAATTATATCAAAATGCTAATATTTTATTTTAGTTTAATTATAGTAATTTTTTTAAATAATGTGAATTACAGTACCCATTAACAATTTTGTTATTATTTTCATTAAAATAAAATATCATTCTATATTGATCATCTTATCATCATCAAATCTAAAAGAAATTCTTATAAATTTACTAATATAATTTATCATGTTTTACAGGGAAGACATGGAGAAGGTAAACATTGTTTTCCACAACAATGGAACGGTGACTTACCAACACAAAAAAATTCTCAATTTCGTGCCTGAAATGTCTAAGGATGGGGATCTTCGAGTCCTCGTGCCCAACATTCCCCTTCTTGTAAGTTCGAATATACGTTTACTACACTAAGACCTTACTTTTACATTCCAAAGTAAGGAATAATCGCTTGAAAATAGTTCAATATCACTCATCAGTAACATACCGTACGTAACAAATTTAATGACATGTCGTAATTAGCAATCATTTCAGCTCTATATAATATTTAATTTTATATAACTAAAGATTCTTTTACGTTATATAGCGAAGTCGAATATTTTCCACGGATATTAAAATAGCATAATCAGCTAATTTAATCCCAAACGCTATTTTTTATTATCTGTAGTGCTATAAAAAATAATCTCTTGGATTTTTTTTATATTTGAAGTTTCAACTAACGGAATTCGTAATCACATAACTCGTGTACTGAATGAATGGACTTCATGAAATCTTTCGCTAGAAGTGGACTTTATATAAGCATAAAATATAATAACAGAGTCAAAGTTTTGGAAAATATCGGAACCGAATAAGACCAATGATTGTACCATTTCCTTGGTAAGGTTAAAATTTAGCATGTGAAAGTCAGTGCGGCCTGAGTGAAGGTCTAACTTGTAATTTATTTCTGGCATTAGAATAGTTGCAGAACGCAACACTGCCTTTTTCAACTTACGTCACGTGCGCGAGCCTTTTTCCACGCGCACTTTTCGTGAGCCGAAATACCTGCGTACAATTATCGATTTTCGAAATTACTCATAGGAGCCGTTTCATGTGTAGCAATTATCCGTGGACCGGTAAATCAGATCATTACAAGCCAGTTTTAGCGATACGGTGTTGATGCATGCCAAGCTTTTCTTGGTAAATAAATGAGTTAAGACTATATAATTAATTTTCAGGGTAAATAATAATTTGCCAAATATACTTCTTGCAATACATTCTTACAACTGAATCATTTAAAGTGTAGTAATGAATTAGACGTCTCAATTTAGAGGAAAAAATATGTATTCTCGTTAAAAAATTAACTTTATTTCGATGGAAATTTTTCTCTTACTATATCGTGTCTCATGTCTGGTTTACGGTTCAATGCGAAATACTGTTTTTACGGTAGTTTTGTGAAAAAGTTTTTTCCACAACGCTGTAATTTTAACTTTTACATTTTAAAATTACTTTTATAAAATGATATTAAAAATACCTCTAACTAATGACTTAGAAAATCATTAAATATAAATTTTTTAATCTTCGTAATATTTAGAAATATCTCCGATTATGCAAATACGGCAAATAATAATTTTAAAGAAATAAAAATATCAACTTCATGTATTTTTATTATACTTCTCTCTTTCTTCATACTAATTGATGTAATCATTCCAACATCTTAATTTCTTCCACACACATCTATCAGTACCACTCATAACATGATTTATCTGATAAGAAATCGATAATATTAAATAAGAGCGACACAAAAATGAATCACAAAAAATATTGTTAATTTACACTAAACATTGTTTCTTGCAGACTCTATCGACGCAGAGTAAGAGTTTACCACGCTTTCTCACGATGGGCCTATCCATGTTCCTAAGCGGGATGGATATGAAGCCCTTCGTGCCCGTCACGGCCCAGGAGCTAGTCTTCGGCTACGACGATCCGCTAGTCAGTATAGCCCATCGGTTCTTCCCTAAGACGCGTCGTCCCATGAGCCAGATGGGCCTATTACTCGGTGTAAGTATATTATTATCACGAAGGTAAAATGTGCTTATTGAAAGCGGATATGCCTTTTTTGGCTACTGTGCCTCGTTTTAACGGCCCTCCTTTTTGGCATGTAAAAAGAAAAGGCTGTCCGACCGCGTGTATTTATACGGTATACACGCGGTGGGATGAAAAAACGGTTGCAGTAAAGTGCTGGGGTAAGGTTATTATTCAATGACGACGAGTCTGGACAAGGAGATGATGGCTTTCTCGAAAGAACCGAGCAGCTGCGGTCGGATAAGAATGCCTTTTTGCAATACGTGAATCATTGTTTAAAATCTTTTATAACAATATAGTTTAATAACTGGATAATATGTTAATGCACATGCAATGGGGTAAAAGTACATTCTGATATTGTGTTGCAAGTTTTATAGATTAATCGGTTAATATCTACATTACAATTGCGTAACATATATGAAAATTCAAATAATGATCTTCTTAAGCGGATAGAATATATTAACAACTCTTCTGGTATTTCCAAGTTTCTTGGTTAATTTCACACTAAAAGATACTTTGTTCTTACAGAGAAATGGGACATTAGAAGAGGTTTCTACTATTTATACGGGTCATTCGGATATGAAAGAATTTGGTCTTCTAAATCGACTAAATGGTATGGATCGACTACCTTACTGGCCAGATGCACCATGCAATTCAATTCGAGCTTCGGAAGGTAAGAATGAAAAGTTGCATCTTTATGCCGTCGATATATGCATTGCAAATTTATGCAATTAAATTTATTAACACTTTTTATTCAGTTCCTGTAAAAAAGCTTGACCTTATCTTTCAAACAAACAAAAACACTGAGGGCAACGTACGTTCTAATTACCTGGATAACTATAGTCCACCACTGTTTTTGCCACTATAAGAACTCATAGTATAAAATCCTTTTACTAAAATCGACATTTTTTTTTGTCCATCAGCCATCGTTAGCCATAATTGCTTATCTGAAATCAGCACAGACGCACTAGCTCATCAGTGTCAGTAAAATCGGCTTCTAAATAAGACGTTAGTATACGCGTAGCCTCCCACATAAAAAGGATCAAAACATGGCATCCAAACAAAATTCGCAATGGAAAATCACGTTTTATCATCTCGTAGAAATCAAAAAACAATAAGTTCTCGAGCCATCTTTCCGTCCAAAAGACAAACGACGAGTGTTGATGGTGAATAATTCCATTCTTCCAGGCTCGTTCTTCCCGCCGCGTGACCAGACCGGCGACGACATCGTCAACGTCTGGGACAAAGACCTGTGTCGAATCCTGCCGTTGAAGTATCGCGGGCCCACGGAGAAATCCGGTATCAAGGCGGACCTGTACACGCCGACGGACACGGTGTTTGACCCGCCAAGTGACGAGGTGCCCGATAACGAGTGCTTCTGCCCGGACGATCCCGACAGCTGCCCGCCACAAGGACTCCAGAATATAAGCCCTTGCCAGTACAGTGAGTATCTATCTATGCAGAAAAAGAAAATTTTTCATCGTTTCGCGCGGTTGTTAATCTTTTTCATTGGGTTGTAAATTAGTGTATAAAAGCGTGTGGGTGAAATTCCGGAGATGTAATAAATAGGAAGATTGATAACGCTATAAATAGGGGGGTTTGTTTAGACTCCAAAAAAAAGAAACTGTCGATGTGTATTTTAAAAGAGTTTTTATCTTTGTGCGAACTGCTGGGCTGTTAAAGTTGAGCGCCAATAAAGGCTCCGGTATGGTTTTTTCCGTAACGTTAAAAATATTTTACCAGCAGTGTAAAGCGTATATTTTCCGAAATCTTTTTACGCGCTTGTGAAAAGGATTTGGTTTTATTCATCGAGGAAAGTTTTTCGGAG